>LOEQ01011048.1:7423-17882 GCA_001685075.1 Bramus lutescens
TCCCACAGGGCAGGGAACCCTGACTGCTCTTTGGAGTGGAGAGGGAGGAGGAGGGGGAAAGGGGGGAGGGCGAGGGAAATGGGAGGAGGGGAGAAGGTGAAAATTTTTAATAAAAATAAATAAAAGCAAACATGCAGGGTTTTTCTTTCTGCGTCTAGGCCGTCTCACTCAGGATGAATGTTTCTATCTCCATTCATGATCATGCAAATTTCCTGAATTCATTTTTTAAACACCCGAAAAATATTCCATTGTGTAAATGTTCCACATTTTCATTATCCATTCATCACCTGAAAGGAAACACTGCTGTTTTATTTTCTAAGTATTTTGAATAGATCATCAACATACATGGACAAGCAAGTATCCCTGTAGGAATATGTAGAGTCCTTTAAGTATACACCCAAGAGTGAGAGAGATAGATTTATGGTTGATCAAGGTTCAACTTTTTGAGCATCCTACAATACTGATTGCAATGCTGCCTGTGTCTGTTTTCATTCCCACCAGCAATGAACAAATCTTCTTTTCTTCTGTGATCCTCATCAGCATCTCTTGTCATTGTTTTATTAATCTGGTCCCTTCTGACTACTGTAAGATGCAATCTCAAAGTAGCTTTCATCTTCATTTCCCTTAAGGCTAAGGATATTGGACACTCTCAAGTGTCTCACAATCACTTCCGTTTAATCTTTTGAGAAATCTCTGCTCCTATGTAACATTCTTAACTGAGAAATCATTTTTGATGATAAGTTCTTTTGAGCTCTTTATATAGTAACTGATATTAATTCTGTGTGAGATATATAATTAGTAAAGAATATTCTGTAGGCTGCTTCTTACTTTTAATGATGCTGCCCTTAGCTGTATAGCATTATTCTGCACATTTATTAGGTCATAATTCCTGAACTATCAGGATGCTAGATATTCTTTTTTAATTTAAAAAAATCTATACTGTTATTGAAAATAGATTTTTTTCATATGACAAGTTCCACCTCATACCCCAATTCCTCCTAGATCCTCCCCACCTCTGCTTCCATCATAATTCATTTCTGTCTCTCTTTAGAAAACAAAAATACATCTATAATAATAATAAATAAAAGTAAAAGAAGCTAAAACAAAACCCAATGAATCTAACAGGAACATCACCAAAAAAAAAAAGACAAAGAAAAAGCTCAAGAAACACATATAGACGTAGGCAGATTGACACAGAGAAATCCCATAAAAGCACAAAACTGGAAGCCATAATATATATGGAAATGAAATTTAAGGAAGTAAAAAGTAAAATACAAATAAATAAATATTATATAAATGCCATGATGAAAAATTATGAGACAAAAAATCTCCAAAGATGTCATTGAGTTCTCTTTGTGCTAACCATCTGGAGCTTGTCCTTGAAAGTGGTTTGCACTCTTGGTGAAACTCAACTGAAAAAAAACAATGTTTCATTTGTGAGTGGTTATCACTGGGAAGTAGTTCTTGGTTAGGAATGTGTCTACTTCCTCCCGCAGCACTGGGACTACGTCTGACTCAGATCCATGCAGGACCTATGCGTGCTGGCACAGTTTCTGTGAGTTCATACAGCTAAGCCTTGTGGCATTTGGAAGGCCTTATTTCCTTGGTGTCCTCCATCCACCATGGCTCTGACAATCTTTCTGTCTCTTCTTCTGCAGAAGGATTTAGTGGAGGCATCATATTTAGGACTAAGTGTTCGAAAGTCTCCTTGTATGTTGTCTAGCGGTGTGGAGGTCTCTGCGTTTGTTCCCATTTGCTGCAGGAGAAAACTTCTCTAATGATGGTTGAGCAAGGCACCAATTTATGTGTGAAATATAATGGCCTTAGGAATTATTTTATTAATACATTCTTTTAGCATGACAGTAATCTTGATTTTACCTTGGATCTCTGCCCTATATAGTCTCAGGTTTTGACCAGATGAGCACTGTTGGATAAATGAATAAAAATTTTGGTACATATGCATAATGTGATATTACCCAGCTGTTTAAAAAATGAAATAATGAGATCTTAGTTAACAAATGGATCTAGAAAGAATAATTCTGAGAAAGGTAACCTAGACCCAGAAAGAAAAATACAGTATTTATTTGCTTATATGTGGATATACACTCTTAAACTTTGACAGACAATCTATGATTCATACAACCATAGAGATTAGCTATAGGAAAAGGAACAATGTTGAAATAATGGTTCATTCCCCCTGTGCCACTATAAGGTATGATTCAGGATTATATCTCACACACTCAGTCATGTGGTCCCCGTGTAGCCTTGCATGTTTCCTTCAGTGAGATGTTCCCACAGTTCCTAAACAGTTCGTGTGCTTCCAAAGAAGAGACAATAATGTTAGTTTGTCCTGGCAGGAATAAGAAGGGTTAGAGAGCTCACAGAAATCTTAGAGGGTCCCTCCGTCTGTCTGCATCAGAGTGACAGCAAATATGAGGTTGTGAAGACTCATTTTACACTATTGTGTGCAGCCTTTAGATCGGATGAGTTTCAACAGGTGTTCCAGATATGTTGGACCAAAAACAACACTGAAGGTTTAAATGAAAAACAAGCTATTTTTTAAAGAGGTTTCCAAATTCGTATACATTAAAGTATTTCTCTCTACAATGCAATGTTTCATTAGTTTTTATCATTAGAGTCATGTTTCTGGTTGATTCTTAGAGTTTTCAGATACCAAGCCAAGTACATGGTTCCTCTAAACTTTAGTTTAGACATCCGAAGTAGAACTTGCAAATTACCCCAAAGAATGAGTCATCAATTTATCTTTGGCATCCTTAAAACATTTGTTATTATCAGAACTAATGAGTATTCATGACAGCTGCTTTACCTTAGCTTCCCACTCCAACAATCATTGCATTAAATTACATCTGTCTCTTAATATCTTCATGCAATTTAGTATAATATGTAGGGGATGGAGATATGTATATCCTTCCTATTCATGTAAAGATATTCCTCCAGCTATTCTTGATCATTCTGACTTCATTTTACAAATCTTGCTTTGACAATGAGAAGCCATTACATTCCTTTCATATATAATCAGAAAGAGCACTGTGGCCCCAAATTTTTGGTTTCCTGCTTCCCCTCTTTTTTTATCCTTTTCCAGTTCTATAGAGTTTAAAACCTCTAATCTTGTATAATCTTATATTTATTCCTATCCTTTGGATTCCCCAATTTTGTTGTCATTTTTTGTTTGTAATATTTCTTTCAATTATAGTTCTGGAACCTTCATAAACTGGGCAAGTTTTTTCTGTATCCAAGCTTCTATTTTCTTCTGTGGGCAAGTGTGCTTATGGGAGGCTGCATGATGCTTGGTTAACTCTGGGCAAAATTTTAAGATACTGAGGGACTGCGCTCTGATGTTCTCTATTACTCAGCCCTCTCTGCCATGTCACTCTCAGCAGTTTATAAAGACATCATAAAAATAACGCCTATCACTGTACAACAGTCCCAAGCTCTCCCCATCCTCCCCTTCTCACTTCTCTCTCCCCCTCTCCCCTTANGAATTATAGGCTCAATGCCCTTTATTTATGGCTAGAATCCACTTATGAGTGAGTCCATACCATATTCCTCTTTTTGGGTCTGGGTTACCTCACTCAGGATAGAGACAAGAAATCATGAAATATGTGATTATTAAAATGTACATCTGATCACTTTAGAAGCAGAAAGGCAGTTTTATAGCCTATTTCACAACTTCTGCCATCACCTGTATTCAGTTTATTTTTGCATCCTAATATTTATCTTCTTTGTTCATTTATCTACATCTTATACTGTGCCCACATAGACATACATATGTGTATATGTACATGAACATATACACACACAAATATATTTCTGACTAGATTCCTCACATGAGGAAGAACGTGTTTTTCTTTTGTTTTCTTTCTTTGAGGCTTTGTGACTTTTAATAGTATAGTATGATAACTCCATCGTGGAATTTTTCAGTTTTGGTGGAGGGTAAGTACATAAACTTATACTCCATAGTGAATATATCTAATGTGACGCTACACCATTTGAATTCCATGTGGTTATTCTAAATTCAGATAAGTTCATTAAGAGTTATGGAATATAGTCTGGCTAATTTTTGTGTGTTGTAGCTTTACTTGCTTTTTTATAATGAAATTCATTTATTTTTATAAATTAAAAAGTAAAAGAAAATATTTTTGTGTGCTCTGGGATAATATTTAATATTTCAAAATGCCAACCACATTTTGAAAATGCATATTTCTGATGACTGCTGCCTTCAGTTCCTATTTTTTTCTGAAGAATTCTAGAGGCAGAGTTGAGCAATCTGTGTGCTCAGGCCCCTTGCTGCTGACTCCGTGGACAAGAATCCCACTCTTGAGGCCGTAACTTGAGAAGTTTTTATCCCCCTCTTAAGAAGTTCCATACGTTGGCGGTCAGGGAATTGGCAGAAATTCCCTTTGATGGATCCTCCAATTAAATAATGTGTGAAATGTTTTGTGTACACAACCACCCATGTAACCTCTGTTTTTCGAGCAAATGGTGCCTTCTCTTGTATCACTCTAAGCATGGCACTATTACTAAAACCTAATTGTGAAATTGGCTGTCATTCTTTGTATCTTTTCTCATTTCAATGAAATCTTTCTGGTGAACTTCAAAGTTAAATTTAGTCTCCAAAGAACTCCCTGACCTAGAATCAAAACTTAAATGAAAGCATACAAGAGCACGATTTTAATATAAATTTGATATAAACTATCATTGTGGACGTAGGCACTCTCTGCTGGACTTGGAAGACTTCCTGACACCATGGCTCAGTGACCTGGTCTGGAGCTTTCCCATCCTTCCCTGGTGGAGGAAGAGGCAACAGTGCCACGTCATTCTGTATTCGTGAGTGTGTTATTTCATCCCTTAATAAATAAGTCCTGATCTAAGACTTTCATAGCTTGCCATTTTACACAACCTATGCTTAATTTAGGAGTTAGATGACAAAGAAGAAAGAAGGGAGGGTGGAAGGGAGGGAGGGAGGGAGAAAGGAAGGAAGAACAGAAATTTATGAGTTATGTCATAACAGCCAGAGAGCAGCAATAACCAAACCTATAGGGAGAGATCAAGGCAATTTGCAGACAGAGTGCAAAAAGAAAGCCAGAGAAGAAAGACAATTCCGTCAGTCTGACTTTATTAAATGTTTATATAACTATCATTCGTTACAGGCAATTTATGGGTAAAGTCTAAAGCCAGATTTCGAGCTTAAAAGACAGAATCTGTTTAAAAGAAGCTTCAAGTGCTTGCTTAAGTGAGTCATTAATCTTGTGAGGTTTAATCTAAACTACAAAAGAAACTTTTATGGGAATCAAAGTAAAAATACCAAATAAATCACTATTATACCTACCGTACATTTTGTAATTTTCTTTCTATAATTAGATTTTTGATTTATAAGATGTTGCTCTTTATTTTTAAGAAGCTTGATACTTGATACTTTAATGTCTTTGATGACCTATCTCCCACAAATATTTCTTAAATGTATTAATCTACTTTTCTCCTAAAAACCACACCAAGCTTCAAGGACGATTGCTATTAGCACAAAATGTCTCTTCTGCAATATAATCAGTTGTATACTTTCAAGATGCAATTGGTTTAAGAGGCATTAAGTTGTAACATGCAATACTGTGTCTTGTGTTTTGATAGTTACAAAATTACTTTGGCTTGGTATTATTAAAAACTTTACCCAAGTAATTGTCAAATTTTATATGAAAGAACCTGAACAAGTCTTACTTTTAGCATTTCTTCATCTTTTTTTAAAGACAAAATGAACAAAAAATAACACAGTGCAAATTTTAATTTTAAAACATTGAATGATTATCTTTTTCTTGAGGTTAAGAAATTATTCAGGGTCACATAGGGATATATTGTGTGAATAAAGCATGCTCACTTTTCACAGTTCAGGCAGTAGATTAATAAAGTGAGCAAGTGAACTAACAAACGCAGGGTCTGGAAATAAGGTATGGGTGAAAGAAACTTGTAAAAGAACATTGTTTGAGCAAGTTCAGATTACTGACAAATCCAATACATAGTTTTCTGTTTCTCCCCAAGTATTTCACTTTTTGCAATTTGACCTTGATATTGAGTGGAAAAATTATAGCAAAGGATAGGCGTTCAAGTGTTTGTATAAGTGAGTGGATTAATGAGTTTAATATAGGAAAGAAAGAAAAGAAAGCCTAGATATTAAGGAAAGAAAGCTTTTTTCCTGGAATTAGAAGCTTTTAAAATTTTCATTTGTTGGTTTTCTTTATAAATAGAAGATAAGGTTTATAAGGATTCAACTTTATTTTGCAGCCCTTGTTTTTAGACCTTGTTTTCTGGGGTCAAGGTGAGAAAAATTGAAGCTCACCTGCTACTTGTTTTTGTCTGTAAACAATGACTGCTTTATCCTCTTCAAAAGTCAAGCATTTGACAAAGCACAAAGCACACTTTATAAAAAGATAAAATTTGTTGAAAAGAAAATCTTACCCTGAAACCTGAGACATTTTGTAAGTCCTCGGCTTTATTTTTTCTAAACATAGGAAACTGTGTGGTTAGTGATACATTAGAGTTTTAAAATAATCCAAAGCAAGAGATAAGAAAAGTGAAATGACTTACAGTTATTTTGTTTCACCGATAATGTGATGCTTGAACAATCTGCACTGTGGAGTGGTGCAGACAAAATCAGCAACGACTCCTGTAAAGAGCTTAAGTATCTAAATCTGGGGTTGAAATAGTTCCTGATAACAGTGAAGACACATGTGAGAACCCAGCTCAAAATTCACGCAAAGAAAATGCTTGCACTGAAAACACCAAGCTGTGCAAGAGGACTCTCTTCCTTTAGAAACACATTATAAAATTATTTACAAGAGACATAGAGAGAGCAAATAGCATTAATGTCTTAGATAGTTTCCAGTGTAATCACTACACATACCAGTAAACATTTTCTTGATTGTATCCTTTAGTTTTATAGTATAATGTAATATGAAAGATAGAAAACAGTAATTATATGGCATATTCTTGAACATTAAAAATTTAGCATTCTTTTAATATATAACCTAACATTGTGGTGTATATGATATGCTCAATGAAATTACGCTGGTGAGACAAAGTAAGTTCTGGACACTGAGTTAGACTGACATTGTGGTTGAATAGTAAATGTTGCATTTCATCCATACCAGTGCCTCACGTGCTTCCTCATTAAATGTAAGTTATAATATCCATATTGGCATCCTGACAGTTTATTGTATGATAAATTTTATAAAACTCAGTCCATCTAAAACCACTACAAATATGTAATCTTTCTGAGGCATAATACTAGAATTTAATGTTTATAAATTAATTTTAATAACATTTATTATATTTCATAGAATTGTAAAAGCTCACTTGACTTTGATACAATTGCATACGTATATATCTTGATCATCTCAAGGGGTTTTCTCTGATGCCATGGTCTTCATATTTCATGCGGAAACAAAAGTGCTTGAGACAGAACTCTGTGCATCTGTAATCATTCTGTCACCAAGTCAACTTCCTCACATGAGCCTTTGATGTCTTAAGTGATTTCACTTTGTACAGTATTATATATACTTTCACTCTAAGTTTTTGGTTTTGAAAAACTCATATTGTTGTGTAATGATCATCATAGTAATATATAGAATAGTTTTATTTTCCTGATAATGCTCTGTGCTTTACCCAATATGCAACATCTTTCTAATTGAATAAACTACTTTGCTTTTCATATAATTTTGTCTTTCCTTGAATATTGTATCCTTGGAGTGCAGATTTTTTTGTGTTGACTTCCTTGACCCAGCAAAGGCAAATGTCATCTGTGTGACTTCCATGATGAGTGCTCATTTTTCTCATAGCAACATTGTGACAGTTCTCCAAATATTTTCAACATATTTATGGCTAACGAGGTTCTTGACCATTCTGGATTTGGGGAAATCTGAAATAAATAATTACAAACATTCGCCTGACAATTTTATGTGGAATAATTTTGTTTTAAAAAAATAGAAAATTATCTCAGATCCCAGTTGTGAGGCTTCACAGAAAACTATACTTAAATTTGTCAAAGACAGCTGCCTCTTCTTCATAAGCATGTTTTATTGCTTATGCCTTGGGATTCTTGTTATTTAAACAACTATAAAACTGTTATGGTTGCAGTTGGTAATTTCCTAAAGACAAACTCTGCAGAGTGCCTTTTCATATGTTTTATCTTCTTCTGTGTGCTGCCTCTTATTTCTCTGGCTCATTTCATACGTAAATCTTTGATCAAGTACTTGACTTGCAAATGTTTTTCAGCCTCCAGCTAAACTTGTAAACATATTATTTTAAATGTATGGCTTTATTTTCATTCTTTAGGGATATTTTTAAAATTTAGTTTGATTTGTTCTTTGGCATTTTTCATCGTTTTGTAAAATGCATTCCAAGTATTCTTGCCTCCTACATTTGCTAACCTTTCCTGCATATGAATTTTGCTCCCAGATACAGATCATTATGTTTTGGCTTATGGTCCACTGACTTTAAAAAAAAAGTGTGGCCATAGAGTTAGAACCATGTAGTGGATCTTGGTGAACTGACCAGTTCATACACAATTGAAAACAATGATTCTAACCCCAGAGTCTTTTAGTAGGCTATAGGTCATCAGAGCAAAACAGGGATCTGTTAGCTTCCCCCCTCTATAAAACTGATTGTTGACTGGGTCAGTCTTTTTCAGACCAAGTGCAATTAATCAGCTGATGTGTGCTGAAGACTGCAATGTTAATTTCATGCCAAGAAAATGGCATTTGACAACGCTTATTCTTGTTTTTTGGTTCTAATGCTATTTCTGATCCCGCTTTAGCAAAATACCCTGAACCTTTGTGTTGCTCATTAAATGTCCTCAAGTTTTACTTCTCAGAAGCTTGAACAGTTGCGAATCTCTGAAGTTCCCTGTGAAGTTTCTCTTGCTAACACCGAGCACAGTATTTGTTTATGGGTATACACATAGTTATTTAGAGGGAAGTCTGATATTGTGTCAATATAATTAAACAACATTGAAAGGACCCACGACTTCCCCAGACATACGTTAATGAACGAATCTTCAGTTCCATGATCCGTTCTTGCTTTGGAGCAGGACTCAAATTCAGATAACAGTTTGCCACACCATAATATGTTTTCCCTGGTAGATTCTTACTGAAGTTAATGGGGTTCATATTTGGGTAAGAGTTGGTGTATTTTCGCCCCGGCAGCCTGCGTTGCGCCTTCTTGTACTATGAAACCTAGTCAACAGGAGGATTTTTCTGGATCAGTTCGCCTATGTTTTCTTTGCGTCTGGTAAGCAACCACTTCAGTGGATACCTTACTTAATAGGACTATATAACCTAATTTTGCTTGGCAACCAGAGGAAATCAAGAGTCTGTCTTGGATGGCTCTGTGAGCATCATCTAACAAACAAATCATAAAAAGTATCCCACTCATGGTACTAGAATTTTGGTTTAGTAACCAGTCTTCTATTTGTGGGATATAATCTTAACATTTTAACATATACATACATTGTATATTGGCCACATAAATATCTATAATCTTAAATGAATGCTGTATATTTTAGTGTTGTATCTTTTTAATATTTAAATAATCTTTTCAAGCTGAAATTTTTAAATTGCTGTTAACTTTAAGTTATTGCTTTTTTTCCACTGGAGGAATATATACTTTTATTTGAAAATATTAACACTTCCCTTTAGCGTCAAGGATAAAAGATTGGTTTGTGAAGTGCTGAAAACATTTCACAAATAGATATTGTATTCACAGTGGCATAGATAACAATACTCTCCTATTCTCTACATCTGTATCAACTACTTTCCTCCATATCAGTATTGTATCTAAATTTTTGCCACCAAAGTAAAAAAAAAAAGATACATTTATTATACTGTTAATCTTGAGAAGTTAAAATCTAGAATAGCCAGAAAAATATTGATAGGCAAGAAGTTTGGTTCTTTATACTTATCCTTGATATTATTACATAAACACTAAAACATACATTGATCAAATCAACCTAACATTTTGAAACACACAAACAAACAACAATATCAACAAGGCAACCAAACAGATATGTGTAGGAAATGGGAAGCTTAGAACTAAAACCGAATAAACTGTCTGAACTACTATTTGATCATATAGCAAAGACAACATAATAGAGGATAAAAATGTTTGGTTAGTGGTGCTGGGTACACACACACATACACACACGTGTGTGTGTGTATGTGTGTATTTCTCTGATTTATACAGTGAAATACAGTGTAGGGAAGAAAAGAAGAAGAGAAACTGTGAAACTGGAACAGTAGCCATCATATCGTTCTGGAGGCAGAGGTTACCACTTTGGACCCAAGGCTGGCCTTTAGGGAGACCATGTCTCAAAATAGAAACAACCAACTAAACAAGCTGGAAGAGAAAGGAAGGATGGAAGGAAGGAAGGAAGGAAGGAAGGAAGGAAGGAAGG
>LOEQ01011049.1:0-10626 GCA_001685075.1 Bramus lutescens
ATTGGAGAGTGAGGGTGAGGGGAATTGGGGGGATGGGAGGGAAATGGGAGGAGGGCAGAAGGTGGAAATTTTTAATAAAAAAAGCTATTGCTGAATGAGGTTTCACTCTTAGAAAGTGATTATTTCCCTATGTTTTGCATCATCAGTTACAGGCTTCCTCTAATCTATGATCAATTCCCCAAATGTAAGGCTCTATGAAAAAGAGAGCTTAATATTTTTAATCAATTAATCATTATATTAAAAATATAGCCCCTTGCCTTTCCTTTGATAACTGGTTCCAAAGGTTTGTCTGGATGCTTTGGATGATTGTTAGCAAGTACCCTCTTTTTGTAAGTATAAAAAGTCCTATTTTGCAAGCTAAACCTTGTCTCAATAGACTAACCGTTCGTTATTATGGAAGAGTCAGCTATTTCAGAACTTAAACACAAAGCTGATTTCCCCAGAACACTCTAACAAGTAATCATTAGGCCAGTTATCCCACCTTATGTTCATGGTCCTGCACTGATAACACAGATTCAAATATTCTGCAGTGCATTTTAAACGCCACTGCCCTCCCAGCCCGCCAGTATGACGGTCCCACTATCAGTGTCTTCAGAAGGTCTACAATGTCCCTCAGGCTTTGTTTGGGTACATATATGATCCAGAATAATGAAGGGCCATAATTTAGCCTGAGGCTGTTGTGAACATATTTTCCACACTACAACACATATTTACTTTTTTTTCTATTACCCTAGTGCTGTGATAGAATGGAGTGGGATATTGGAATCCTAGACTATTCTGTAAGAGTTTCTTTAGAAAAAAAAGGCAAACTGTTATCCTGCAACATGCACACAAATATAATTGTAAATATCTCATGGTTAATTTCTAAAAAAGTTGACAGTGATACAGAGTCATTGACAAGATATGCCTTTTAGCTGCTTACTTAGCATTAGAGCTTTACTTGAACTATCCCAGATTTTTCCATAGTTCCTGCTTGCAACCAAATTTTATATATAGTCACCCAGGGTAAGACTGAACAAGTCTTTAAATATTATAGCATCAATCACTCTATTCAGACATCCATCCAGATTATTACTAATTACTCCTAATGGAGTCACTAGATTTCTGTAAAAATGCCATTCCTTAATTAATTTAATTTACAAAGGAATTTCTAAAATACTTCCCCATATATTGAATATATATATGAATATAAATATATATACATACATACATATACATATATCTGTATATATATATATGACTTATAGAAGGCCAGAGACATACTTCAATGATCACAGTTTTTCTTAGTATAAACAAAATTCTTGGTTCAAATGCTAGTATTGCAAAAGAAAGGAAGAATAAGAGACAGACTTTGAAGTTCAGAAAAGATAATTTTATGTCACAGTCAAACTGAGAAAAGTTACTAAATCTTATTATTGTATTCAGTATCAAATTCTCTGTCAAGACAAAATTGAACATACAGTATTTATTATTTGATTACAATATCAATTCATCTGGATAAAGCTTGTTTTCTTTTGCATAGGACTAAATTATTAGAAGAATTTGCTGTGACGTCCTTGATATAAAAAATACTGAACCTAAGAGACAATGTTTTCACAGAAAAAAAATTTCCACTGACTATTTTAGGTAGACCTACAATAAAGGCTGGCATAATGGTCATTTAAAATTTCTTATAGATATCATGACCAAGACCTCTATTAACAGAGTTTACATAAATAACATAACTTGACTCAGAATTTCAAGTTTATGCTATACATTTTGTTTTTCTCTAAAATATTAAGGATCTCATTTTACCCTCCACTTTTAATCACAATGGAAATGTGAAGAGGTGTTGTTATTAATAAGTTAGTTTATATTCCACAAATCTTTCATGATTAATACATATATGATATTTTTGTCACAGCAACACAGCCAAGCCATGGGTAGTCAGTACCATTCTGTGCAGATGTATGATTTCCAGGGCATAAGGAAATGACAAACATTGAAGCTATTTAGTAGATTGACACTAATCATGGATTAAAATATGAGATTTCTTGACTTCCAGCTGGAATCATATGTCTATTATATTTCTTCATGAATAAAATGTACAACAAATAGTCACATAGCTTTAATTATAGATTCAATATGGTTGGCTGAACAACTAGAAAAATTTAAATTATTGGCTCAAGCATTTGTCCAAAGATAGTCAATTTGAATTGAAGATGTCTGATATCTATTATATTTGTGTTTATGGAGAGTTTAAACGTTCATGGAATTTGCAATGCTAGCATGGGTAGACTATATAAAACCTGATACTTCACAATGGGAAGTTCAGAAGACAAGTCCTTCACTAAGCCTATAAAGCTTATAGAATGGTGAAAGGGGCACCAGCATATTTGAAGGGCCTTGATATTGTACTTTTCTTTGTACCAGAGCTTAATGTTGGAGATACCATGTCTCAGTTGTATGCATTGAATACAATGGGTTTAATTGAGATCTGAATTAGCAGGGGCCAGGCAGCAGCACTGAATTACCAAAGGTGAGGTGATTATAGTAATAGACAGGACAGACAAAGCAATGTCTATAATGGCCTAACCCATGATAGTACAGGCAAAGTGAATTTTATAGTGGCATGAGTTGTGTAGACCTTTGAGTACTGGCTAATCAGTCATAGTTTTTAAGGCATGAAATAGATAAAAAGTCTACTAAATTTTTGTTTTATCTGTATAAGTGAAAAAAACTCTCAAATGAATGAAAGGCTACAATGGATCATGTCAAAAGGGAATCTTGGCCTGTTAATCAATTTCCAGACTTGAGCCAATTTGCAGACCCAAAGCCTCTTGAATAAATTCCCCTGAGGAAGGACCTTGGTATAATACCTAAGAGTTTTCCTGTTAGCCTTTCTCTAGTCCTTCTCCAAAGGAACCTAATGTCTTTTACAAGGATAATTTTACATTGGGGGGAAGAAAATAATCAGAATTTCTGAGGTCTCTTGGATACTGACTTTGAATTTATGTTGATTCTGGGAGCCACCAAGAGATGTGGTGGCCCTCCAGCTAAAATAGGGACTGGAAATATTGCTGAGTAGTTAAGAGCACTTGTCGTTCTTGCAGAGGACCTTTGTTTGCTTCCCAGTACCTATGTGGTGGACAAAACCACCTATAACTCCATCCAGCTCCAGAGAATTGTCTGACCTCTGCAAACACTAGTCACATGTGTGATGCACAGATATACATAAAAGCAAAACACATAAAAGTAAAATAATAATTAAAAATTGGAATTTGCTTCTTTTCCATATTCTTACCTTTATTGTTTTACATCTTTGTCTTCTTGTTTTTATTCTCTCTGGCAAGGCCATACCTTCCCTGGTATTAAAGCCTACTTCTTTAGGATTCTGTTATATACTGAAGACCATCTGGAATATCAGCCTCATGGACTGAACAACTACTGGAGTCTTGAATCTTTTTTTGTTAGACAGCCATAATTGGAATAGATGGACCATAGCCTATAAGCCATTCTAATAAATTCCCATTATATATGTTCTGTTCCTCTAGAGAAACCTGACTAATACAACATCTATGCAAAATATTCCCAACAAAATCTCAAGTACACTCTATCCACCAGGTGTTGTTAATAATAAGTTATGTCTGTTCCCTGTGGTTAAGTGCCTAGTAGGAGTAACAAAATATTCAATTTATTTGTTTTCCTTTGCTTATTTCTTTATTATTTTGGGGCTGCTGTTGTTGTTCTGAGGCAGGGCCTTCTCTGAGGGCCAGGCTGAACTTGATCTCACCAGCCTCGTGCCTTGGGCCATCAAGTACTGGAATTTAAAGTCATATACACCGTGCCTGAATAATTTTCCTAGCTATTAAGGAAAAAAAAACAATATATTCTCTCAAGATCCCTCTCTTAGTTACTGTTCTATTGATATGGCACTGGAACCAAGGAAATTTATAAAATAAAGAGTTGAATGGAGGCTTGCTTACAGTTTCAGAAGTTTACCCCATAATTATCACGGTGGAAGCTTTGTAACAGGCAGACAGGCAGGGCACACAAAGACCACACCTTTTAATCCTTTTCATCAACCATGGACCACTCATAGAAGCCTATGAACACCATTCTCATTCAAACCACCAAAAGCCCTAAATTTTTTAAATGTGTGTAAATGATCCTGATGGTTTTCAGAGTGAACAAACAGAATGAAAGGTGCTCAGAAGAAACCAGGTACCCAACAACAGCTAATGGTGGTGGGCTTCGGTTTACTCTACTTTTCTCAAGAATTATATAAGGAGCATGGCTTCAATCTTCAACCTACAGCTAGGCTCAAACTCCAGTCAGTGCACCTGTTTTAGCCCTCCAAGGACTAGAAATACAGGCATGAGCATTAGAAATAAAGGTATGCTGCCTTTAGCCACTTCACTTCATAAATGAAGTCTTATGCTACAGCTTCATTATAACCAAAGACATCCATTTTAAGACCAAGTGTTCATTCTTAGAACTTAATAAAAACACAGAAAGGAAAGAAGAGGAAAGTGGCTTTTCACATGTGGGATATAAGAAAGGATGAGCTAAATAGTGGTGTCACTGTCACCCTTCCTTTCTGCATCCACTCTCTAAAGCAATGCTGCCATCCCAGACCTCTGTGCCTACCTGGAGAGCCATTTACTGCTTTAGGCAAATGATACATTCTGGTAATTCCTGTAGATTAGAAAAAAACTCAATATGTATATGGAAAACATATTCTTTCTGCAGGAGCCAGTTTTCTCTGTTTCATACTGCTATGGCAAGTAGAGGAAATGAACAAAAGATGTGGATTTATAAGCATCTATATACAACAGTTATAACACTTAATTAGATGTTTTCAACTCAAGTATCTGTAGTAATTCTCAGAGCAAACCTACAAAGCAAATAATATTATTTCCACTTTATAGATAGGAAGTTAAGGATTGTAATATGTTAATTAATGTCAAACTGATAAGTATCTTAGATTTCCAATTTATCAGACTCATCCCATGCTGTGTATTTTTAGGACCACAGCTATCGTTATGTACTGAAAGAATCATCTGTGCAGTAGGATTAATTCATTCTGAACAGAATAAAAGAGTTTATTTGGTTAATCCAAATATCAGTTGAGATTTGACCTCCCATTTGTACTAGGCACAGGTCAAGGCAAAATGAACAGCAACAGAAGCATTATAATGGTTAAAGAAGCTCTCCAAGAGTTAGTAGAAGAACTGGAAAATGCAAGTAAATTCAGGGAAACACTGTAAGGAAAATAATAGAAAATTATAAGATCAAAATCAAGCATATTGCTTTAGAAAAAGTCAGTTCAACTAAGCAACCCTTTAGATTGAACCTCTATACAATAGAAAATTGTCGGTTTACCATGCAAAACAAATAGAAACTTGAAGAAAAAGAATATAGTTTGACCATCCTGGCAGGAAAGGAAATATTTTAAAGAAACACCTGAGGTCCTCTCTTTAGCTAGTAGACTCTGAAAAAATGACCTCTGAGAAATTAAATTATCCCCAGGAATTTTAGTCTGGCAAAATTCAAAGGCTGACTCCTGATGACAGCCAGGAAGGGAACTTGTCTCCAAGAAAGAGATTTCACACCATTCTTACCACTTCTAATGCTACCTGGAGGAGAGACAATGATGGGTCAGTGATGGGCAGAACCATACCTTGACCACAACTACTTAATTATACATTCATTTTGCTCTCTAGCTAAACCACTTTAGAAACTGGAAGATGAACTTTACCAAACCTATTCCTTTTTCATACCAATATGACTACAATAAATAATTCTCCCTTTTCTGCTTTTCACTATTACTTTATTGATTCATTTACATAGGATTGTTAGCCAAACCTGGCTTTTGAGTGGTCGAATGAAGCTCAGGTTCCGAGCATAAATAACTGTAGTAACATTATGAAGGCATGGATAGGATTAGAGACCCTGAGATAAATGCGTCTGAAAACTAAGTGGCTCTGCTTTTAACTTTTCACTTGAGCAAAGGCAGGATTATAGTTAATAAGAAATTAAGCCTGGCAAAATAGAAGAGATGGGTACAAAGAGCTAAAAGGTCACATCTTTCCTGTTGCCAGTCACTATTTCTTGAGAGTAGAGATCTTTGGTTGACCTCCATTCTATGATCACCATAGAAAAAAAATATATCTCTGAACAAAATCCTCTGAACAAAATGGAATTGAAATTCAGTACAAGATGAAAAGAAGATAAATTAAATATTTTCAGCAATTTTAGGAATGGGGTAAAATTAGAAGACAATAGATTAAGACAATTATTGATATGCTTGAGGGGAAATGGTGGTTACATGAAAATTATATTTTTATGTTTTTGCAGTAGTATCAGTTAATCTCCATTCTATAATCAATAAACTTAAACATCATCTGATATGTGTCTTAGTAGATTTCACATTCATCAAACTCTTTCCATGATGAGTCTTTAGATTTGAGTATTATAATCATAACAATTGAAATAATTGTATTAATTCATTGAGAAAGCTAAAATCACCATATCTGTTGCTATTTGTTCTATGGATAGCAGCTAGATGAAACTCTGAGAGGACTCAGGAAAAAAAGACAAATTGCACAAGATTATAGCAGTATTTCTGAGGTATGACTGTGGCCTATTAAGACATACATCCATTTTATTTTCATAAACAATGTAATTGAAACAGCTAAGCTAGTATTGTTCTTCAAAGTGGTCACACACTCACTTGACTAATGATGCCATTGCATAAATATCTCTAGAATTATTCAGGTGATTAGGTATAGGGACTTGAAATGGTATGTGTATCCCTGGTGATAGCAAGTCCTGGTCCTCTGAGAACGATTTGATTTTTTTTAAACAGGTAAGAGTCATTCAGAGGCAGATCTTATGACCAAAGTGAATGACCAAATCACTAACATATTTGAATCAATATTGGAGTATGACTATAAAGTAATGAAGTTGATCATATGATGCAGCTCAAAATGTGCTTCTACATGTGCTTCCAAAGGAAGAGTTCATAAGAAACATCCTATCTACTGGGTTCCCATTCTCTCTGAAGCTACTGTTTCTAATTCTCCTAGAAAACAACTATCTATCTGAGGGTATTATTTGTGTAAATGAGCAGAAAATTCTTGCTATTATTTATTCTATCAAAACCTAGATGATTCATGTAAAAGGAAAAAAATTCTCTTCCATATTCATGGATGACATAACATTAACCAAACTTTGCTGCAGACCATAAGATAGATAAATGGAAACTCACTACTATGAATAAAGAAAGTGCTGTTAAGAATGGAAAGAACAGTGATTAAAATTACTCAGTATATTAATTTAATAGGAATTATGCTGAACATTATGATAGTAACTGGGCTGGATACACACTATATACTTTAAATATTTTTATCATTTGATATCATTTTGGTACTTCATTGAACAAGTTGCTGAAGAACAAGTATAAACCAAATAGATATGTATGTATTGTTGTTCTCATTTTTAACAGATACAGAGGTGTTATGTAGCTTTTTCAAGGTCCTATGGCAATTAAGCAACAGAACAGGAGATGAAAACAGGTCTGGATGACTACAAAGTCAGCACACATTACAAGACATTATGAGGCACATATCAACCTTACTATTAAGAACATGTCCCCTCACTCTAGTAAGTTAGCTAACCCATCAATTTAGTCCACAAATATTAATTTACCATGTATTATGTCAGTCATACTTCTATATGCAAGAAAGAGGACTAGACATGCACTTCACGTAACTTGTCTTCTAATGCCACATGTGGGTAAGCACCCTAACAGGGGTTGCACATCTGATATTTACATTATAATTCATAGTAGTAGCAAAATATAGTTATGAAGTAGTAACAAAATAATTTTATGGTTGGGGATCACCACAACATGAGGAACTATATTAAAGGGTCATAGCATTAGGATGGTTGTGAACCACTGCTCTAGTGTGAATAGGGAAAAAGCAGTTAAATAGGAAAGTCCAATAACATGTAAGAGTTAAGAAATATGAAAATGAGAAAAAAATGCGTCTTGGTAAGTGTTTCAGTGTTATATTTACTAAGAAGTTGATATATTTAAATATAGCTCTAAAAGAAGTAAGAGTGGCAGCTATGAGGCTACATCCAAATAAAAGAAATATAACCAATATATACTGCCTAGGACAGTAGCTACAGTATTGAGAAGTGAAAGTACTCAGCATTCAGAACACATTTTGATGGTGGTAGATTTATTGCATTTGCTCATGCATTCAATTTAACATTAGAAAAAGAATACTATATACTAAGTATTGGTTCTAGTATATGCCCAACCACAATGATAATACCCGTAGCCACAATGGTGGTGGCTTCATACCCACAGTGGCATCAGTCTTTCCACTATTTTTAGGAGTAGCTTCCCAGTGATACTACTTCTCCTCTTTTGGACCCAATTCCACAACCTTTTGCTGTTTCTGACTCAAGTTCACTCTATAAACACTGATGAATAATGTGTGTCCCATCACTATTGAACTTGTGAGTCATAGACTGTGTCTTATGCCAGGTTCAGCCACCAATCTTTTATAACCCAAGTGAAGGGGTCAAATTAAAATAGGAAAATAGAAAAGGGAATTTGTTAAATATAATCAAATTGGGAAGAACTAAAAGTTCCAGAGTTCCTCACCCCTAAATTCTATCTTCAAAATCCTAAAATAAGACTAAAGTTTAAATAGAAGACCAAGGTGCCTCTTAAGATGTGGTCCTGTACACCATTGACCTACCTTCCTCTGGTATTCAGTCTCATGTCATGAGGTTGTTGGAAAAGTTGTTAGAACTGTGCGAAATATCTTTCTAGGAGACAAGTTCTTCTTCTGACTGGGTCCCAGTATGAGATTCCTGGGAAACTTCACATTCTTTAGTGTCTATTGTTTCAATAGTTTGTCAGTCAGATTGAGAAAAATGGGCATCTCTTTAGACTATTTTTTGTTCTGCTGTACTCTGAAGATATGTGCCACAATCCAAAAAAAACCCTATTTGGGTTTCAAATTTGCATAAGCAAAAAAATCTAGAGATAGTGTGTGCAATGGATATTAAAAGGTGATAAGGGAGGTAAATAAGTTGGACTAGGCTGATTATAATTATATGGGCCCATTTAAGCAGAAATTCTAGATGCAATGTTGCAGTTAAGGAAAATGGCAAGGATTCCATATATTTGGTAAGTTGAGTGAAGCATGGATCCAAAGAAATCGCACTGTAAGCAAAATAAAAAGCAGAAATCTCCTTTGGAGTCATTGGCAAATAGTACAGGAATCAGTGATTTAAGGAAACATTGTTATTGGAGTAGATTTGCAATTTAAGACCTAATTACACACTTTGGGAGGACTCATGCAATTCATCTTTACCAAGTGTGTTGAGAAATAGGCTCAAGAGGGCATTTCCAGCATCTCCAAATGCTTCAGTGATTGTTTTTCTCTATAAACCAAACTTTACAATAGACCTTACAGTGACTCAATGAAAACGTTGAAATACATCAGAAATAATTGGGTTCCAGCATAATAGAGTTCAAGAGGAAGTGACCAATTGCTGAAGACAGCATCAAAAGCACTCTGTTTGAAGAAGGCAAGGCAAACAATGTATCTTCACATCTTTTATCAGTACTACATCAAGTTTCTGGTCCCAAGTCATTGTATATTCCCTTGGGATTCATGAGGAATTGGTTAATGGAACACTGAACTTTACACTACGGGTATCAATATCTAAAGATAAAAAGGGGCAATATCTACAAATAATCAGACATCTTCATGTATAGCGGTTGACAATTACAATAAAATAGTCCCACACTAGCTAAGAATGCAGTATAATAAACGGTTCTTTATTTAGGGATAGACTAACATATAAAAAGTCCTCAGCTAGAGCTGAGAACAGAAACTGAATCCAGCAGCCAAGAGGGTGTTCATGTTTCCACATCTGTTTATATAGTACCCAAGGCGTACCCAATGTGGGCCAGGATCTCAAAGGTCATTGGCTGAAGGAGTTCCACCAGCATACAGCTTAAAATGAAAATTTAAAAATCAACTATGGTAGAAATACAAAGTTTTTATACTGTGTTAAAGGATAATGTCAATTAAATATATAGTATTGTATATTCAAACAGTGCTTGATTAAATCCATGCATGTTGAATATAAGGATATGTAAGGCATACCATCCTTATTTTACAGAGATCTTGACCACCATTCTCATTCATAAAATGTCACACTGGCTCAGTATATAGATGGTATGATACTTACTAGACCACAGAACAGTAGTAACTATTCCATACTTAGTAGAAAGAGGTGTGCATTTGAAGAAGAGGGATGCTTAAAAGAAATCCCACACTAGCTCAGAATTGAGAAATAGATGGTTATTTATTTAGGGGTAGACTTGCAAATCAGAATTCTCTGCTTTAACAGAGATCAGAAACTGAAACCTGCAGCCAGAAAAAGAGAGCAGATGCATGCTCTACATCAGCATAAATAGTATAAGAGGCCACGTGCCAGTGGGCAGGTAACTACTGGCTGTAAGACTTCCTACAGCACATCCCTTTTTATTTAATTAAGAGAGTTCTAAGCCTAATACAAAATTATATACAATAAGAACAAATAAATTCA
>LOEQ01011049.1:18948-39305 GCA_001685075.1 Bramus lutescens
TTAGTGAAACAAAGGAACTCCAGCTGGTTGCACTCACCACCCCATCCCAGCCCCAAAACAGGCTGAGCTGTGGGATCTTCTGACCCTGAAGCAGGGAAGGGGAGCCTGGGTGCAAGCTGTGATTGGATAGGAAGATAGAGGTAGTATCGGGGGAGAAAAACCCCTACAGAATGACCAGAGAGGTTAGTGGGTTGAGGAAAATTTGTGCTCCCTTTCCATGGCTTCTGCTGCTGGTCAGGAACACACTCACCGCTCTGATGGATCTTCTGGTACAGGATCAGGGCCCCTTCATTATAAAACTTTTTGCAACTTAAAAAGCCTTACAGTCTACAAATTAAAGCACTTCAAAAGTTTCTCTTTAAAAATATCCAGTCTGTTTTAAAATTCATATTCTCTGCAAAATCGCCGAGTCTCTCTATGTTTTTAAGACTAAAGTCTCTCAACTGTGAGCTCTTGTAAAATAATAAAAAACGTCCTTTCTTCCTTCAAAAGAGAAGAACCAGGGCATAGTCACAATAAAAACAAACCAAAACCAAACTCCGAAAGTGTAAATAAAACTCAATGTTCAATATCTGAGATCCATTCATGATCTTCTGGGCTCCTCCAAAGGGCTTTAATAACTTCTCCAGCTGTGCCCTCTGCAGCACACACAGCTTCTCATCTATGCTCTGGATAGCTCCACTCCACCAATGATGCTGCCTTTGGTGATCACCCTCCAGTGCACTGGTATCTCCGAAATGCTAGGAGCTGCTGCTGCAAATGCTGGAGTCCTCTGCTGTAAATGGGTTGCACTTATCCTAGTAGCCGCTCTTAAGCTCTCTTCATGGTGCCAAGCCTCAGCTGTTATATGCATGACCCCTTCAATCCTGTGTCTTCAACTGCTACTGAGGCTACACCTTCAGTAATGGCCTTTCCTGACCTACCAAAGTACCAAACCCTGGCTGTTCTCCAAGACTTCATGCATCTCAAAACCAGTACCACCTGAGCAACACTTACACTACCAAGCTTAGCTCTCAGCACAGTCGATGTACAATCTTGGCTGCCTCTGGAACACAGCTTGTATGCTGACTTTCAGGAAACACTTCCCAGAAGATTTCACCTCACTGATGATGGTCTTGTCTTACACGTAGCTAATTTTTCAGCTCTAGCTGTTGATCATCAACTGACCCAGTAAAAGAGAGATTTTACTTTAGTGGTTCTGGTCGTTTCATAATCACAGGCAATTCTTCTTCTCCAGTTGACTAGAACCCACACATTAATACAAATGTCCCAGTAGAGTTTTGCTTCCCTATGAAGTTTCACAAGTCAGGCCTCCATCATCTGCACTGCACTGCACTCAACATTCTTATCTTCAAAACTTCAACATAACAGCTCACTGAACTTTCATCTCTCAATGAATTCTTTAGTGTGAAGTTCCAAAGTCCTTCCACAGTCCTCCTCAAAACAACATGAACAGGTCTGTCATAGAAATACTCTAATATTCAGGTACCATGTTGTCTTAGTTAGAGTTACTATGGTTGTGATGAAACACCATGACCGAAAGCAACTTGGGGAAGGAAAGGTTTATTTCACTCAGTGTTCCACATAAAAGTTTATCATCCAAAGCAGTGAGGGCAGGAAATTACACAGAGGCAGGAGTTGTTGCAGAGGCCATGTATAGGTGCTGCTTACTGGCTTGTTCAGCTTGCTTTCTTATAGATCCCACAGATGGCACCACCCATAATAGGATAGTCCATTCCCATCAATCACTAATTAAGGAAATGTCCAACAGCATAATTTTATGGAGGCATTTTCTCAATTGAGATTCCCCCATTCTGATAACAATAGATTGTGTCAAGTTGACATAAAAATACACAGTACAGGGGAAGGAGAATTGTTGTAATTAAATTGGTAATTCAATTAAATTAAAATTAACAAAAATAATTCATTACATCCAATCAGAAGAAATTCAGATAACTTAGTGATATACCTAAAGGTCTAAGAAAACCTTACCAAAGCAAACTTCACAATAGTAAGGAGAAAAATATCAAAATCAAGGTAGAAAATGATGAAAAAGAAGAGAAAAACTAACTTACAAAGAATCTATGCAAAGATCTTTTCTTTAAGAAGATAAACAAGACCAAAAAACCATATTCAAATTAAACAAAAGATAAAAGACCACAAATCAGTAAAACTAAAGATAAAAGGAGAGATATTGTAACACATAAATTGTAATTAAGAAAATCCTAAGGGCATACATTAAAAATCTATATTAAATTGGAAAACCTAAAAGAAATTGATTAATTTCTAAATGTATATGACATACCATAACTAAATTAAGATAAAATAAATAATCAAAACAAGTCCATAGTCAACAAAGAGAATGAAACAGTAGTAGAAAATCTTCCATTTATAAATCCCAGAACCAGATGAATTCACTGAAGAGTTCTACCAAAACATGAAAGGGAAAATTATGCCAATATTACTCAAAGTCTTTCATAAAACGGAAAAGGAAGAAAGACTTCAAAACACTTCAGCAAAATAGTAGAATGAAAAATTATACACAAAAATTTCAGTAATTTTCTGACATACCACTGACATTCACCCTGAAAAAAATCGGAGGAACAATTGCATGCACAATAGACATTAAAAATAAATACCTGGTTATAAACATAACCAAATTTGTGAAAGATCTCTATAAAGAAAATTTAAGACACTAGAGAAATTGAGGAAGATACAATAGAGTGAAAAAGACACCCCTTTCTCATGGAATACAAGACTAAATGTTGTGATCCCACAAAAAAATCCCATAGATTCTATAGAATTCCAATCAAAATTCCAGGGCCATTATTCCAAGCAATCAAATGAATAATTACCAATTTATATAGAGGCACAAAAAGAGATAATCAAAGCAATCATGAACAAAAAGAATACCATAGGAAGTATCAGCAAGCCTGATTTCAAATTATGCTTCTGAATAATAATAAAACACAATGGTACTGGCAAACACACATACACACACACAGTTTAACACACTAAAATAAAGGATGAAGATACAAGTCCATCCAACTTCTACTACCAGATTTAAGCCTAATATGTTAAAAATAGGCATTAGAGGAAAACATATTCAGCAAATGGTGCTGGGAAAATTGGGTTTCAAGGTATATATGCTGAGTAAGCAACCCAGGTTCAGAAAAAAAAATAATCCATGTTGTCCCTGATAATCTTTGGATTAGAGTACATATGGAGGCGAGGAAACTAGAAAAGAGCCATTGTGGGAAGGTGCACATGAAGGAGGAGAAGCAAAGTAAAATAATATTAAAACAAAAGTAGAAAAAAAGGAATAAAGAGATTGGAAGTGTTTAATAAGGCAGGGGTAAGGGGATGGGGGATGGGGTAAGTGATGGGCAAGGAGCAGAATGTCAGCTAAATTATAGGGAGTATGAAAAGACCATTTAGTATATATATATGAACACATGTGATATGAAAGAAGGACAGAAATACTGAGGGTTAAGGGCTAAATTGGATTGTGCATAGGAAAAGATGGGATAGAGAGTAGGTTAATCCAAACTAAAAATGTATAAAAATGCTTCATAGAAGCCCAATAGTTTGTAAACTAATTATGCATCATACATTTTTTAAAGGAATTTAAGGTTGGGCATGATCACATATGTCTTTAATTCCAACACGCAGAAGACAGAGGCAGATATAGCTCTCTGAGATCAAGACCAGCCTTATTGACACAGTAAATTCCAGGTCAGGTAGGATTTTTGTAATGCAACCCTATCTCAAGGGGGAAGGGGGGGAAGAATATTGCAAGAGATATTAATGAAATCCAGAAGATGGCAAAGATGTGCTTCAAAACCTTGTATTCCAATGAATTGAAAAATATATAAAAAAAATTCTCACTGCCAGGCATGGAATACTTCTATATAAGTTATTGGTCAGAGAGTCCCCAAAGATCCCCAAAGCTATACATCCTATTGGATTGCTCCTGACTCTTCACCATAACTTGACGGTAAGACTGTTCCTTAAGATTTCTGTTGCTATAAAAAGACACCATGATTATAGCAACTCTTATATAGGAAAACATTTCATTAAGGGAGCTGCTTACAGTTTCAGGGGTTTAGTCCATTATCACCATGACAGGGAGCATGGAAGCTGGGAGTACAGTGGTGTGCAGGAAGACATGGTACTGAAGAATTCTACATTTTGACCATAAGGCAACATGAAGTAAAGTGTGACACTGTGAGTAGCTTGAGCATAGGAAACCTCAAAGCCAGCCCCCACAGTGACACACCTCCTCTAACAAGACAACGCCGATTCCAATAAGGCTACACCTCTTAATAGTACCACTCCCATGGGGGTCATTTTCTTTCAAACAACAACAGCACACACTTTATTTATAGAATATAGAGAAATAAAACTAGACCCAACAGGAAAATTTCTTCCTACTAGCTACCTTTCACAGTCAAAAATTGTGTTACACAGGCTTCTGGCAGAGAAAATATATGAATAGTCTGACCCAGCAAGGGGCATTGGACAATCTAAGATCAGCTAACATGCTGGATAAGGTATACCAACTGATGTATTAGAGGTATGGCTGTTTGGGGCAGTGATAGCTTCTGATTGGGTCCATTGTCTTGCAGAAGATTCATGTATTCTACTATAAGCCTTGTTAAAAGCCTATGACTCAGAAGGTCATAAGTCTTAGGGGTTGAACCTCTTGCTGTTATTTTGCTAAATGGTCATGTTGTCAAACTGCTTTCTAAAAAAAATATGTTTATAGTCATCGATCTGTGCTACTCTCAACTTTCATCAAAGAAATGTCTTTCTTCAATGCTCAGTGGTTAATGCAAAGATTCAGAGCTGGTCAAAGTGCCAAGAGTAAGTGACTGAATGCTCAACCCTAACTTCCTACATACCTCTAAAAGGCTCAGGGAATATCAAATTCTTCATTGATTGATGGAAAACCTGTAAGAGTAGGAGACTGGGGAGTCATTCAGTCAAATGTTGTTTTCTGGGCATGATATGGCTATTGCATGTGCAACTCACATAAGCTATGGTTACTTGGAGAATACCTGTACAAGAACAAGTAAATCATCATTCCAGAATAACTGAGGGAGTCGATTACGAAGACCCACCCCTAGCTGAAGAACTTTTTACATTGAAGGCTACTTGAGGACAGAGAGTCATTCTCTTTGTGGGGGTTGTAGATAGAAGTTCCATAGCCATTCAGTCTAGAAGAAACACACAGAGGCCTATATTAAGTATAAACTGCTTGACCTATTAGCCAAGCTTATTAAGGCTTATTATTAACTACACTTATTATCATTATTATCTCAGGTTTATCATTAGCTAGCTCTTAGAGCTTAAATTAACCCATAATTCTTGTTTATGTTTAGCCACATGGCTTGATACCTTTTCTCAATGCAGCATTCTCATCTTGCTTCCTCTTCGTCTGGTTAGTGACTGCATCTTTTAACCTTTCCTCTCCCCAGAATTCTCTTAGTGTCCTCACCCCAACATATAATTCCTGCTTGGCTACTGGGAAAGCAACATTTTATTAAACTAATATGAGTGACAAGTCTTTACAGTGTACAAGAGCATTTTCCCACACCAGGTGTGGACACTAGTAAGTTGCCTATGCTCCAGTGGAAGGCCTCATATCTAGATACATATGGGCAGCACTAACTAGAATCATGGAAAATTTAAAAAAGAGGCTATGAAGTTATGAAGAAGACATTTTAGGGTATCTAAGAAAGATGAAGTAGGACCAAGGGGGTTGACACAATTGTATACATATATAAAATTCTCAAAAAAATTAAAATATTTTTTTAAAATCATGGTTTTAGATTGTTTGAACTTCCTCAGTCACAGTGTTTCTAGGTTTGGAAATTTGTCTCCATTCAGAGTTTGTAACCTTTGTAAGTTTAAAATTACATTTGATATTTATTTGCAAGGTACAATAATTTTAAATTCAGCCAATGATAAAAGTTCAGAGAGCTACATATCTTTTAAACTGTGGAAAGAATTGAGGTGGACTGGATAGAATGCAGAGAAAGGGCTACTTCCCAAAGTTGCAATAGAGAAAAGTTTAGAGAAGCAAATGAAAGATCAAAATAATTTAATAGTATTTTTCTCCTTACCAATTGCCTCAATCTTTTTGTTAGTTATATTAAATATCCCCCATGCAACAATTTCTGCCTTTACTCCTGATCAAAGAGTGTTCAGGTACTCGTCAGTGGCTAGAGTTCTTAAAGTTACACTTAAGTGGAGTGCTTGACTAGTCCAGCATCTGACATAGAACTATAGTTGCTGGCATAAAACCAGCTCAAGAAGGAAGACCCAGTCAAAGTGAAGAAATGCAATGGAGTAGGCAGGAGCAGGAAAATTTCCAAATTAAAAACCCTAGCAGCAACCATGGCCTAGGAAGCAGATTTGAGCAACCAAACCAACAGTCTTCTTATGATAGGGGTAAATGCTGGAGAAAAGAAATCCTCTTGGAGTGAGGATTATAGCTTAGCTGACAGAGGGTTTACCTGGTATATACGGAGTGTGGTCCTTGAGTATCTCATGTAGAACATGCTTGTAATTTCTGCACCTAAACTGAGAAAGAGAGAAAATAATCAGACATTCAAAGTAGATAGATAGATAGATAGATAGATAGATAGATAGATAGATAGATAGAGATATATATGTATATAGTAATTTTTTTTCTAATTTAGTGTCAGAGTATTTCCTTTTAACCAGAATTGGAATGATGATTTAGAAAATACACTGTGAATAATAAAAACTTTACATCTCCTCAAGTATGTACTTTATTGCTTAAAATAGTAAAATCACACTTGCTTCTTAGTCTGCATCATCTAACACTCTATAGTGTTACAGAATGAGCAATGTACCTTTAATAAGAAATAACATGATAAGTGCAATATTACATACAGTACTGCAAAACAGGGACTTTATAATCACATCAGAGATATGAATAATAGAATATTTAAACAATAGTTGTTACAAAGCTGTATTCAAGGGTAAAATGAGTGATAGGCATAATGTGTTGCAAGCATTCAGAAGAGGGAGCCAATTCAGAATTGTAATAATTGGATTGAGGCTCACAAATCCAGGCAGGCCTTAAAGATTCTGGCAGGAAGAAAATGTTAGAAAGAACATTTCTCCAAATTCCTTAAAGGAAATATGATCACAAATGTCTCCTATAACATGCCTGACTAACCAGATTGAATTCTCCACAATCTCTCCTTCATTTTGAACTCTAAAAATTTCTCCTTCTTCCTTTATTCCCTGCAGCCAGTATCAGGAGGTGGGTAGTGAGGAA
Organism: Bramus lutescens; assembly: GCA_001685075.1. Lineage (NCBI taxonomy): Eukaryota > Metazoa > Chordata > Mammalia > Rodentia > Cricetidae > Bramus > Bramus lutescens. Next base: position 26,264 of record LOEQ01011049.1, read on the forward strand.
CTCCAAAGATACAAAAAAGCCTCTGGGAACATTTTTGTTAAAAAAGAAAAAACATGGCCACCCTGAGGCTTTTCATTGGTAATCACTACTAAATACAAATTTGCCCTCCTTCCTTTGTGGACCTCTTTCAATCTACAATGAGGCAGACTTCCAAAGCTAAGGTTCTAACAAAACTCTTCTATAGTAGGCCACACAAAACAAAAATGCTTTTCAATAGCTTAACATTTGCTTTTTGTTTGCAGCTCCTAGAACAGTTGCTTTCTAGCTTGATAATAAATTTCTGCGGGTGTCTTCTCCATTTTATAATTCATCAGAGTTTCTGGGAAAACATTGGAGTAAATCATGCAGCCAAGAGCCTGGAGTTATGTATAGTATGGCATTCATTTCCTACATTACATTTAATGAGGACAGTATGCTCCAAAGAGCCACAATAATTAGTTTCCCTCATTCGTGCGACTCTTGTCAATGGAAGACAAGTTGAAATTTATGTTAATAAAGGCTAAGGCAACTTTCAGGTTTAGTTACTGTCATACTTAAAAAAGAATAAGCAATGGCTTAGGAAAAGAACTAACATACGATTTGTAATTCATGTTTGTTATATGTAACAAGTCTTTTTCTTCCCCTTCAGCCAGCTCTCAAATAATAACACAGATACTTAATATTAATTATGAGTGCTTGGCCTTAGCTTAGGCTTGTCCCAAACTAGTTCTTATAATTTAAATTAACCCATATTTTTTAATCTATGTCTTTCCGTGTGGCTTTTGCCTCTCTCCTATTCTGTGTGTTAGACTGGCTCTACGTCTCTCATTCACCCAGATTCATCTCAAGTTTACACTCTCTGCCTGGAAGTCCCACCTATCTGTCCTGCCTAGCTATTGGTAATGTAGGTTTTTATTAAACAAATATCTGTAACACAACTTCACACAGTGTACAAATATTCCACAACAGTTAACTTTTAAAACAATAGTTCAGAGGAGTTGAGTTACCAAAAGTGTAGTAGGACAAATCCTTCGACCCAAAGTAAATTGAGAATTATGAAAAACCCTTAAAGATCCATGGTAACCACTGAGATTCTATCTAAAACAGCCAAAATTTCTCTGAATATGAATAGCAAGGTCTTTAAATGTATGAATTTCCCGGTTTTGCATATGAAATATTATCAGTATAAGTACTTAAATTAGTATGTGATAAATAAATGTTTTGTGCCCAATAATTTACCTTACTAGGCAGGAGTTTGAGTGCACCAAAAACTAAAATAATTATAAATCTGTACTCTCTTTTTTATTTATTAATTTGTTCATTCATTTGAAAACACATACAAACAAATACATGATACTCTCTGTTTAAAATATAGGTTAAATACCATCAAGAAACTTGGAATTACTTAAATATACAGAATGAAAGCAACTACATTGAAGAAAAGAACAAGAATGCTAAAAATACAAGTGTAAATTGAGTGTGGTGGAATATGCTTATGATCTCAGCACTTGGAAGGCAGAAACAGAAGGTTTGGTTCAAGGGGCGTCCTCTAATACATAGTGAGTTTGAGGCTAGCTTAAGTTACATAAGACCTTGTCTCATAATAAACAACCAACCAACAGTTGTTGTTTATTAGCTGTTAAATGTTTAGTAAAAAATGGAAAAGAAGTAAAAATTCAGATTCATGAGGCCCTGTACTGTATATCCTTATTTCTTTATGAAACAGACCATAGATCTAGATTTCTTTTGTAGATGCAACATATGAAGGTGAAAAAGGACAGGTAAATATCCAAGGTCATGTGGCTAAAAACTGGTAGAGCTATAGTGTAATCAAAGTACTTTATTCCAATATTTTCACTTACTGCAGTATATGACATTAGGTGTGGAAGTATTCTTCATGGATGCTGAAGTGCTCACTGGATGAAGCAGATTAAACTTCCCACTGAAAGAGCGTAGGCATATCTGCATTTTGCAGCATGTAGTATAAAGATAGTTTATTTGTGCACAGTTCAGTAGTGATGGTAAATTAAGGTGTAGTAGGAAAGCAACAACAGAAATTAAAAAAAACCTCCAAAGGGACACTTAGATACATTTTTGTCTTATATACAACAAATGTATGAATATTGATACGTGAATATATATTTGAGACCAAGGTATTTGAGAAACAGTCAATGGACTTGAAGAAAAGCCATCTGGACATGGGTGTCTATAGGTAACCTGAAATGCTTCAGTTGGAAGTCTTATTTTGAAATTTTTTAGCATAATTGAAGCCTAAAGTATGAATATGGCTGCCACCAGAGAGAATACAGAAAAATGAGAAGGGACCCAGGCACTGCTGCTTAAAGAACCCCGAGCTCTTCATTATTTTGTACAGGGGCTGTAAAACTGTTTTGTAAAAGCAGCAATGCTTTAGAGAGGAGATCAGAGAGGACTTTACTAAGGCTTTGATCAGACATTTGTGCTGAGCTTTGAAGTATGAGTATTATTTCCCTCACTTGTGAAAGGAGGAAGGACAATTCAGCCTTGCAAAGAGCAGAAGTGCAGAGGCATAAAATCAAATGCTACATAGAAAGAATACCAAGTAAATCTTTTATCACATTAATGAAACAGCTAGTGTGAGAGCTGGCATGGTTGCATGATGGCACATCCATCCTTGTGATCTCAGTACTTTCAAGGCTGTGCCGAAAGTCTCCTGTTTGAGGCCAGTGAGATTAAAGGCAACCTTTAAAAGCAAACTAACAAAAAGCAGGAGGGTGGGTAGGAATAAAAAAATTAAGAAGCCAAGAACTCAGTATTTCAGTAGTAGCGTGCTTGCCTATAATGCATGCACAGAGCCCTATGTAGGTTTTTTTTTTATCTCCAGCATGTAGAATAATAGTGAGAGGAAACAACAATAACCAGAGATCAATATTGGGAAATACTGATATAGATGTGATGGGATGTTTTTTAAGTCTAAAAACATTAAAGGTCATATTTGCATTTAGAAAGAGAATTTTGATCTAAAAAAGGCAATGGAAAAATAATTGTGTGTACGTCTTTGTGTTCACATACCTCTCAATTAATCTTATAAGAATACCTAAATTTATGACTTTTGGAATTTGAAAGCTTGCTCATGTCACGGAAGTCGGGAATGTAGAGTTTCCAAGGTCCCACTCTGAAAAGTTGAAATTTTGACTATATTCCTTATATATCTATCTTTACTCAAAGACATTTTTTTCCATCCCAAAGTAAATTTTCCACAGAATGGAGGAGAAAAAACAACTTAAATAAAAATGTTTATTTTGATTACCATTCCAGAGACCTGGAGTCCATAATGTCTGGGATGGCATGGCCTCCCAGAAGAAAGGTGCCTGGTAACTGTTTCATCCACACATGAAACAGAGTGTAGTTAGAGACTGCTCATTCATTTCATGAAGTCCAGACCCAAATAATCACACAAAAACTATATTAATTACAATACTGTTTGGCCTATTAGCTCAGCCTTCTTATTGACTCACTTGTACATCTCAAATTAACCCATTTCTATTAATCTGTGTATCACAAGGCTGTGGCCGACCGGTAAGTTTCCAGCATTGTGCCATTAGTCCCCTTTCTACAGCTACATGGCATCTCCATGCCTCTGCCTACTCTCTCTATATCTCTTCCAGCCTGTATATTCTGCCCTGCCATAGCTCAAAGCAGTTTCTTTACTAACTAATGGTAGTAAAACATATTTATAACATACAAAGGGGAATCCCACATCATCTCTTCTTTTCTGTATAAATAAAAGGAAAGATTTTAACTTTAACATAGTAACATTATATATATATATATATATAACATGTATCAAGCAAGAATTACAGTTATAATATTTAGTCTATTTGTACTTGGTAAATTAAGGAAAATACTTTATCATCTATCCTATACTTGTGAGTCTAATATTTTATATCTAATTTATCTTTTCTCATAAGTAAGGACAACTGTAACTATTCTTCAACTCCCCCCAGAAGGATATAATATTATGTAAGTAAACAGGAAGTATACTGTAGGCAACTTCCAAAACTGTGGAATTGACAGAGACATCTCACTGACTGGACAGTCATCCAAAGTTTTTTGTAACATTGGGGCATCCCATCTTCAACCTATAGGCCCATAGAATCTGGCAGACTTTTTCATGAAGCAGAAAATTTGAAGATCTGTTTTGCCTTATACTGGCAAAGTTCATCAGCTGCTTTCTTCTGTGTCCTGCAGAATGTCTGGCAGACTATTGCATGAAGCAGGAACCCTGAAGGATTATCCCATCTTCTTTTGACAAGTTCAGCAGTCCTTTTTCTGTGGGCCCTGCCTGTCTAGTTGATACAGCATACCATCAAACAGTCCAGGCAAAAGCAGCTTCTTGAGCAAATGGCTAGCCTTGCCACATTGAAGGAAAATTCCATAACAAGTTTCTTCGATGTCTATCAACCTTGCTGAAGCAGACATGTCTTACTCTTGAGAAAAGTCTAAGTTCTTAAAACATTTAAATGCCATATTCTGTAGGTCTTTTAAAGATTTGAAGAATACCTATCCATCTGAAATATCTCTCTGTACATCTAGATAACCTAACTAACATGACTACAGTTTAACTTTATGGATGACTATCTATTAATCTGTATTTCTTAATCATACATCACATTTTAAAACAGGCTGCATAAACGCAATCCCTTAAAAAGAGCAGAAATACATACACATAGTGTAACATAATTGATCTTAAATTTATATCAATAAACCAAGATCCATACCAATCCAAAGTATTCGTCTCTATATCATATCCATGTTATTTTTTTTTAGAAATTCATTGTGACAGTTAAGAACTTATAATCAACTCCCTTTAAATGAAAATAAGCATTTATAAACAGTCAATATTGGGAATCTGGGCATTGTTGTCTCCAAACAGCTTCTTGCTGTTTGTTGGGCAAAACATTTTAGTGTTCACAGAGACCTTTTGGGGGAGGGTCTTCTTCCTTCAAAACACATTAGCCTGGAAGGTATCCACAGGTTCTCAACTTCTGTGGAAACAAAAGCAGAATGTCCTTTCCAAAGTAACATATTCTTAGACTCAAATTTTGAATCAAGATACCTTTAAAATTTATATATTAGTTTAGCTTAGCAGTACCCACAATCAAATGTCTCTCTTTAGTTATTTCATTAACAGTCAAGAAATTCAAAGAAAACCTAATATGCAAATCCAGATTCTATGTGTATTTTCCATTTTATATGGCTTTTTACTTTATTACTTTTTAATATTCATTTTACTATATTTATTCCTTTAATCTGTGACTGTCTGTACTCTTTGCTCTCTCTCTCTTTCTCTCTCTCTCTCTCTCTCTCTCTCTCTCAAGCCCATGTACATTCATCCAGCACTGTGACCCACTCAGAGTTTTTTTTGTCTAAATCTGTGTTTATTGTATATCTGTAATCCTTTTCTGACCAGAAATGTTTCTTAAAATGTTGAGAGGTGTGACTAGAAATAAGACTACTTTGCCTTTTAGCTCTGCCCAGTCTAACACGGTGGCGGTATCTTCACTGCCAGCTCTGCAAATCATGCTCACTGCCCCAGCTCCAGAGACACACTGGGTCTATGTCACTATTGTCAATTAGTAGCTCACTGCTCACAAACACCATTTAAGTTCAGAACCCCCCAAAAATGCCAGAGTTCATGCTGCTAGTATAAACCATGAATCTGGATCTTAAAGGAACCTTGCAGTTTTTACTGCTAATCCTGGGTCAGGAAGCCTTTTCTTAAAGGAATTTATTCTGCTCACCTCTAGTAAAAAGAACACACCCAAGAAAATACTGCTACCAAGTATCTGTACATAACTCTGTTCTATTGTGTCTAGAATGCTTTACCAAGCTCTCTCGGGTTTTATGTGGGTGTAGTTGGCCCACATTGTGGTATTTTGTAGTTTGAGACTGTTCGTTTGTTTCCCACCACCCAGACCCGAATAATCACACAGAAACTATATTAATTACAATACTGTTTGGCCTATTAGCTCAGGTTTCTTATTAACTAACTATTACATATTAAATTAACCCATTTCTATTTATTAATCTATGTACGCCCACAAGGTTGTGGACTACCAGTAAGTTTCTGTTATGCCCTTTTCCTTTGGCAGTTACATGGTAACTCCCTGACACTACCTACACTCTTTATATATCTCTTCCAGCCTTGCTATATTCTGGACTGAAATAGGCCAAAGCAGGTTCTTTACTAACTAATGTCATTAAATGATATTAACAGTATACATAGGGGAATCCCACATCAAGTGAGAGCAGGAATAAAGACAAAGTTATAACTTTTTAAACCTGTCTAAAATGATGAACTTTCTCTGGCAAGTCTACACCTTGTAAAGGTTCTATAACCTCCCCCAAACAGAATTAAATATTCAAATACATGAGCATATGAGAGATATTTTTCATTCGAAACAACACAGCAGGTATACAGATAATTCAACCCCAAATGATACTGAGATCAGAACAGAAATATTTTATATTGCCCTTATCCAAAATTTCTTTCCAAACCTAACAAAAAATAGTAGGTAGAAATAAAGATGGTTGTATTCATACTCAAGAAGAAAAATCAACTTTCAATGGCCTCAGAGTTTGCTGCTGTTCTTGAAAAGATGAGAATGGTCACATTTGGTCATGTTGTCAAGAACAGAAAAGTAACAAGACCAACCCTTATGAAGGAGATAGGTAGGAACTTGTAACTGAGACAAATAAGCTGAGTGATCTTTGAGAATAATGGCAAAGTTTAGGAATTGATGTATATGTATTGAAGTAAACAAATAATAAAAACAGAAAAACAGATAATCTAGGAAAACATAGAAACAGTGGCTCTCGTGTGATATAAAACTTGAATGGTGCTACGAATGAGATTATTGAAATCAAGTATCAGATTTTAAATTCAGAGGTAGAAAAGATTAACAACAGCTAGTCATTAAAATATGTAGAAAGTGAGAATTTAAAATTAGTGTATTTATGTCTTTCAATATAGAAACCAAGAGACATTAAATAAACTGTTTTTCTTTTTTTTTTTGAGATAGGATCACACTAAGTATCCTAAGTAGCCCAGGTGGCTTTAAACCTACAATTTTCCTGCCTGTCTCTTGAGTACTGGGATTACAGATATAGACTACTACCTATGACTTTCATAACTTATATTTTAATATACACAGGATCTGGTTATTGTAACACAGGGCGACTGCAAGCCTACAATTCTCCTGAGTATTGGGATAACAGATATGTACTACTACACATGACTTTTACAACTCATATTTCAATATACACAGGATCTGCTTTTTAAATTAAGGAAACAAAAAAGAAATAAAAAACTGTAGTTAATTCTCTCATCCAGATACATTCTTTATTGATATTTTGTATATTTTGCTATATATTGTTCATAAACAGAGTCATGCAAGCTATTTTTCACTTAATATTTTTATCAACAACTTTCTATAAATTAAGTATTTTATAGTCATCCTTGGGAATTGATGAGGTGATTCAATAGGCAAAAGCACTTGCCATCAAGCCTGATGATCAAAGTTCAATCCCCAGAATATACATGATGGAAGGAGAAAACTACTTCTACTTACAATGAGTTGCCTTCTACCCTTCAGAAACACACACACACACACACACACACAAACACACACACACATGCCAAATAAATAAATGTGAAAATAATAAAATAACCTTTAAATAAACAGTAATAATTTAGCATAGACTAACTTATTTAATAATTTCTTTACTAGTAAATTTAAACTGGCTCATTGTTCTATAAATAATTTTGCCTTGGACATCTTTATACACAAATCTTTCTGCCTATTACACTCAGTATCTTTGGAAATATTTGGTGAATTAAAGCCTTAAATCTGTTTCAAGAAGACTGCTTGAATAAACAATGAAATCTCACTTTCCCAAACAGTGCAGATATCGTAAATAGTATTCACAAGTATGCCACTAGCTTCTGAAACAGGGCAGCTCTGAAAACCAGAGATGAAATGCCAAGGCTCATGAAATGTTTGCAAATGTTGATTTCCTGTACAGTTCACAAGAAAGGATGGATTATTGTTGTGTAAGTTTAGCAAAAAAAGACTATAAACAGAGCAGCTGCTTTAGAGCAGTATAAGAAAAATAAGCACAACAAATGTAATTTATCCACAAATCAATAGCAGGGGTTGGGAAGACAAAAATCACTAAAAATAAAGAATCCCTGACCTCTCAAAAAGTATGATCACTGGAAAATGTTCAGATTTTTAAATTTTTATTTTATTACTTTAAAAAATATCAATCCAAATTCCCACTCCTTACCCTCCTCCCTGTTCCCTCTCCCATTCCCTCCACCCACTTTCCCACCCCATTCCCTCTAATCCTAAGAGAGGGCAATGCAGCCCAACCTGTGGAAAATCCAAGGCCCTCCCTACTACATCTAGGTTTGGCAAGGTATATATCCAAAGTGAATAGGAACCCAAGAAGCAGTAGAGAAAAATCCCAGTGTTACTATCAATGGCCCCTCAGTCTGCCCCAACTGTCAACCACATTCAGAGGGACTAGTTTNTTCTATGGTGATATTTAAAATAATCATCAGTCTGACTACAGGGCAAGGCCAGTTTAGACACCATGTCCTCTATTACTTAGGGTCTTAGCTCGAGTGATCCATGTGGATTCCTGGGCATTTTTCTAGAGCCAGGTTTCTTGATAACGCCATAATGGCTCCCTCAATCTGGATATCTTTTTCCTTGCTCTCATATCTGTCCTTCCTCCATCTCGACTATTTCTCTTACTGTAATTAGTGTAAAAAAAACTAAAGTGCATTGGAAAATATAGTTTGGGGTTGGGATTTTAAACATAAAGCCATATATAATTTATAAAGATCATACCTGAACAAATGAGAAATAAATGTTAGAAATAAGTATATTAGAAAGCATTGTGGGTAAATATTAATGAAAATGAAGCTAAATGGTAATATTAAAAGCACATGAAATAGAATTTGAGATGAATATATAAAAGACTAGGAAGATAATGAATTCATAAGCAGTGATTCCCTCAAGAAATAGAAAGCTACTTCACATTACAGTTTAGAAAAAGCTAGAACATTATAAATTCATTTTATGACCTTAAAAATTTGTTGTCCTATTAGTGAACTACCACCAGGAAAGAAAGTTCCCTTTACCTCTGCAGGATATTACATCTGAACAAATACTAATCAAAGTGATCATAGCACAGGATGTTTCAATTACCTTACACTTAAGGCAGATCATTCCTTGTTACTGATGACTGTCACATATATTATATTATGTTTTATATTATCCTTGGCCTCTGCTTACTCTATCAAGCCAGAAGATATGCTGCACACCATGCCCTCTCTCCATACCCAGTTATAACAATAAGAACCATCTCTGAGCCTTTCCAGATATTCTCTGTAGTAATAAATCATTCCCAATTGAAAACTATAGCAAGAAAAAAATGAAACAAAGCCAACAGCCTTACACTCTGCCTCTTGGTCCAATCTATCTCCATTTGGGGGAAGAAATTATTTGCCCTCTGTATGTATTTTTCTCCATTAAATATTATATTATTTACCATAAAATTTCATTTTAAATTTCTTAAACTGTGATACACTGGAGATAACTGGAATCATTTAAATGTAGGCGTCCCATCAAAGACCTCATATTTTAATGCAATTATTATGAGATCCTTTCTGCTAGTGAATACGATATTATATTTTGCAATATATCAGTCTTGCATATTTTCTACTAAGAGTATTCTTGGGCATTTACTTTGTTCTAGTGATAAACAGAATGGTTTCTTAAAAGTGATTTCTATTTAATAATTTCTGATTTTAGGATAATTTAATTGTCAGTTTCAGTAGTAAACAAACTATGTCTCTTGAGTCAAATCTGACCTGCTGTCTGTTCTTATAAATAAATATTTATTGTCAAACATTCAAGCTCCTCTTTTGCTTGTTGCCCATGGATAGTCTTGTACTATTAAAACAGAGGTGAGTAGTTACAACAGACATATAGATACCAGCTAGCCCTCAAAGTACACAGTGTTTACTCGACAGTTCTTTATAGATTAACTATACTGGGCTCTGATCTACGTTGATTAATCTTATTCATTTCACTATTTTTTTCTTTCAAACCTTCGAGATTATCTATATTGATAATCTTCAGATAATTCTATTTTTGCAGCTATAATGCCTTAGGTCATTAGCTATCACTATAACAAAATACCTGTAACTGGGTAATTTTTAAAGAACAGAACTTCATTTGGCTTACCTTTGTGAAAGTTTGAATTCTAGGAGAATGGTGCTGACATCTGTCAGGCAGCTACTCAGAGCATAAAAACATGGCAAAAGGTCTCACATGATGGTGACCCTACCAACATGACTTCATCTAACTTTAAGTACCTCACAAAGGTCCCACCTGCAAATATCTTTAGCAGATTAATTTGGAGGTTAAGTTTCCAAAGCATAAACTTTAGGGAGAGGTAGCCGAATCTTACCATTGCCTATTTTCAAAAATCCCATTCCTCTGGTTTTGTAATTTTGTTAGTTGGATGGTTCTGACAGCTGAATATTTGTGTTCCTAATAATTCATATGTTGAAGCCTAGTAACTAAAATCATAGGATTAGATCATAGGATTAGAAATTAGAGACTTTGCAAAGTGCATAAATTATCAAAACAGAGTTCTCATGAGTTGAATGAATAAAATAAGTCCAAAAGCCTATGTCATTTACTTCTTCTACAGCAAAGTATACATGTATGTTTACAGAAGGACCATAGTGGTGTGGGACAATGATCTATATTTTGTCAATTATATTTTAAATAAATGATGATTGGACAGTATCCAGGAAGGAAGTATAGGTGGGAAAACCAGACAGGAAGCATAGTCAGGTCAATGAGAACAGGAGAATTCTAAGAAGAAAAAAGTTCTAGTCTGCAATCGTGACCCAGCCACAGAAAAAGTAAGATGTGACTGCCTCGCTGAATAAGGTACAAAGTCACGTGGCTAGCATAAACAAGAATAATAGGCAAATATAAGTTATAAGACTTAATGAGAAGCCTGAGCTTCTTAGACCTCTGTGATTGCTTTGGGACTTAACAATTGTGGAAACCGGACAGCACAGAAACCTCAGTTAAAACCATACCAAGCACCAAATTTGCAGGTGTATAGATCTTGCACTTTTCAGCTTCCAGAACTATGAAAGCTAAATATATTTTATCTATAAGCTACCCAGTCTATGATGTGTTATTATAGAGGCCCTGACAGCTTAAATGAACAGTTACTTGGTTGTTATTATTGAACTGCCTAAAACTTTTTCTGATGTTAACAAAATGCCTTTGACATTTGAAATTTTAGTGTGTATATATTTAGTATATTAACTTTAGTTCTTAAATAGTTTTGTCTATCATATTAAGAAGTAATTTTTTAATTGATTCATTTATCTTCATGAAATAAGATATAGGCTATGGTACAGAGGACTGCAATCAATGTGGTGAGATTTTCTTGTTCTGGATTAGTGATTATACACTATCTGTATTTTGGATATTTTTGAGAGGGTGGAGGGTTGCAGAACTGCTCATAACTTTTCAATTGATTCCTATAATATTTTAACTAGCATTTTACATAGAATCATTTGCATTGATACTCTGAAGAATAGATATTGTTTACTATTTTAGACAATTTTATCACAGTTATGTTATTTTAATGATATGGAATGTTTATTTCCTTTTTCTCCAGGGTTTTGAAACAGTTTCTATAGAAAATAAATGATTTGTGACCAATCCCAAAGTACTGAAGAAATTCTAATATAAAACTACCTGAGTATGGTGATAATTTTTATACAGCAAATTTTTAACAATTCATTGAGCTTTCCCTGCTCTTAATTCTGATAATGCAAATTATTGTAAATTTACAGTGAACAGGCATGTTTTTGGAAATAATGTAAGTCTGCACATCACATCAGGAAATGACTTTTCAGCATGAAAAAAATACATTGAAGGAATCATAGTGGACATGGTCATGCTTTGAATTCTAACTTACAGAGAAAGTTCATCTAGGACTTGTGTGTACTTACAAAAATTTACATGTAATAATTTCATGTTTAAATTTTATAAATTATTTTTATTTTTTGAGCTTATAATGACATAACTTTGCGATTTCATTTTCTTCCTTCAAATTCTCCCATATAGCCCTCTTTATTCTCTTTCAAATATTTGACGTCTTTTTCAGTTATTTTGCATATATATTACTAATATTATGTATAATATATTTAATAACATGTAATTGTTATATCAGATATAATAACATATATTATATACAATATTAGGGATATTTATTCTTTAAAGCAAATATACAATCTGATCAGTCTTATAATGTCATTTGTATGTATATTTTCATTGGTGACCATTTGGTATTGGATAACCAATTGGTGTGCTCTTCCGTATGTAATACAGTCATTTTTAATTGTTAGAAGAACCATCATATATTCTTCAGTGACTAAACAATCTGTGTATTGAAAATATTCAGTGCTATAGGGCTGGAAGGGAACTTTCTAACATGATAAAGAGTACTCAAGAAAGTCTCATATGTTACAAGATACTTAATGCTGAATTACTGAAAACTTTTATTCTACAGTTTAACACATGGACAGAATGTCTCTTCTTGCCATTTCTTTTCAACACTAAATGATATTTTGGTAGAAGAAGTAAATAGGGAAGTTCAGTGATCTGGCACATATCTTCTTTGGCAATTTAACTGGGAATCTCATTTTTTGCCAAGCAATTGTGTGTGTTAGCAATACTTGCAACATTCAGGAAGTCGGTTTGCAGCTCATTCCTAGCCCTTACTTCCTGCTCTCCTCAAGTTTCAATGTTAGGATGAGATAAAATCTCAATCCTTCTCAGTATTTCTTTGCTTATGTGCAGCCTTAACCATAGGCACAGTGTAGTGATGAGGGGAGCACAGGCCTGCTTTTTGTCCTGCCCTGCTCCCGCACAGCTAACTTATACCCGGAAATAACAACACACAAATTGTA
>LOEQ01011050.1:0-13291 GCA_001685075.1 Bramus lutescens
GTGGGTGCCTAGTGTGTTTGGATGCTCACCTTCCTAGACCTGGATGGAGGGGGAAGGACTTTGGACTTCCCACAGGGCAGGGAAACCTGACTGCTCTTTGGACTGGAGAGTGAGGGGGAGGGATAGGGGGTGAGGGGGAGGGTAATGGGAGGAGGGGAGGTGGTGGAAATTTTTAATAAAAAATTAAAAATAAATACATAAATAAAAGAAATGCATTAGCTGTATCCCACAGTTCCAGTAAATTATGTTTTCATTTCATTTTATTTAAGAAAATTTATATTTCTTTCTTGATTTCCTCAATGACTTGCTCTTTCAAAAATATATTGGTCAGTTTCTAAGCAACTATGTAGTTTTTCAACCTATTAATTTAGTTTTACTATGATCTAATAACATCAAATAAATTATTCTGGTCCCTTTGTCATTTTAAGATTTTCTCCATAACCTAGAATATGGTTTATTTTTGAAAAGGTCTTGTCAGTTTCTGAGAATAATGTGTTTTTTTTAATCTATTGGAACATATATTGCAAAGACATCTGCTAAGTCCATTTAGTCTATATACAACTTAATTCTAAAGCTTCTTTGTTGATTTTTACTAAATATTTGTTTGTGATTTTTGAGATTACAATGTAATTTCATCATCTCATCCTACAGCATTTACCATGTACTCCCATTCTCTCTCAATTTCATGTCTTCTTTTCTTTTATTGTTGTTGTGTGTCATGTGTGTGTGCGTGTGTGTGTGTGTGTGTGTGTGTGTGTAACTAGGCTAGATATATAAATACAACCTAATCAGTCTGGGCAATGTTATTTTATGTATATGTTGTCAGGGCTGACCACTTGCTATTGGGTAACCAATTGGTGTGCTCTTCCCTGGGGAAGACTTTGTCCCGCTCTCAACAGTCCTTAGTTGCCTGTAGCTCTTTGTCTAGGTTTGAGGTCTCAAGACCTGTCCTAATATGTTAGCATGTTTCTTGGTGTCATGCTTCTCAAAGTCTTGTTTAGATGACTATGTTGGTGTTTGGGACTTCCATTTGGTTGATCATCTAACTTATATATTTTTTCCTCTTTGTCTTTGTGTCTATTTGCCAGTGAGGTATGTTTCTTAGAGACCAGAGAGAGTGGGTCTTATTTTCAGTCCAGTCACCTAGTTTCTGTCTCCTCATTGGTAAGTTGAGGTTGTTCACGTCTAAGGTTATTATTTGGAGATGTTTGCCAATTCCTATAATTTTCAGATTGTTTTTCTGGTTGGTAGAATTGTATCTGTTGTTTCTGTCTCTCCTGTTAGTCCTGTAGGCTTTGTGAACATGCTGCATTGATTTTTTTTCCAGTCGCCCTCTGTTTTTGTTCTTCTCGTAAACTTTACTCTGTCCCGAGTTGTAATCACTGAGACTCCCTTCCTCCTGCGTATATAGTTTTCATTTGAGTACTCATGAGCTGCCTTAGTGTGCTTTTATCCTGAAATATTTTTTAATGTTAATTTAAAAATACAACTTTGGTGGATGAAGACAGCAAACTTGGTTGTCAGGTATTGGCTTTAAGGTTTAGGGAGGTGCCATTCTGTGCTTTTCTGGCTTTGTGGTTGCTGACGTCAGAGCTGCTCCTGTACTCAGCTGTGTTCCTTTGTTAACAAGTTGTTTCCCCGTACACCCTTTGTGTTGTTTCTTTGCTTTTTATTTTTGACATACCAAATCACAGAGAGGTTCTTGGGGTTCTAAACATCTGTTTCTTTCTCTAGATTAGGGAAATACCTTGCTGTAGTTTCACTGAAAAGATTCTTCTGTCCCATGGATTCTTAAGTTTGGTCTTTACAGCTCTCTCCCTTTCCCACAGTTCCAGCAATATAACCTTCTTGCCTTGTTTGGAAAATATCTCTCTCCCTCCCACCTCAGAGTCCTAGGCCTGTTGTTCTCCCTGTCCCAGGTACCTTTACTCCCCATCTTCCCTCCATCCTGTCTTTCATTGTATCTATGACTTTCTGTACCACTTACTGCTTTAACAACTTTTTAAAAAACATTAATAGTGGCCCCACCCTGCCTCCCTTGAACCTTGCCTTGTTCTCCACAGACCCTGGATAAAACTTACCCTAGTGCTAAGTAGCTCATTAGAAGATAGAAGATTTGGAGGTCATTAAGGATGATCTTTTCAAAATCATCCTTGGACTTCAACTTCAGAATTCCCTAAGACACTGATTTTCAGGAAGGGGAAAGTTTTATAATTGTTCTTTCTGGGAATCTGAAACATTATGTAAAAGATGGGGGGTGGAGTCACAATTACCTCAGACCTTAAGATTTAAGTGACATACGGAAGAGGATACTGGAGATAGCTGGAAACTCAAGAGAGGAAAAGTGGTTTTCTCTACTGCTTTGTGCTGTGTGCATCCATATGTGTATGCCTGTTCTCATATGCATGGGTACAAATGCATGAGCACATGTGTACACATGTATGTGTAAGCCTGAACTTGTATTAGGGACCTCTACTTTATTTATAGAGCCAGGATCTCTTCTGGAACCTGGAGCTCACCAGTTCTGGCTCCGCTGGATATCTTCTTTGCCTTGGGGAGCAGCCTATGCCTCTCAAGCTCTAGAATTTTAGGTGACCATCATGCCTGTTTGGTTATGTAGGTTCTAGAGATTGGAACTCTAGTTCATGCTTGTATAACAAGCACTTTTATTCACTGAGTATTTTCCCCAGCCCAAGCATGGCTTTATTTTTATTTGTTTTATAAGTAATGTTCTGTCTGAATATGTGCCTGCAGGCCAGAAGGGGACACGGGATCTCATTGTAGATGGTTGTGAGCCACCATACGGTTGCTGGGAATTGAACTCAGGACCTCTGGAAGAACAGCTGGTGCCCTTAACCTCCAGCCCTATGCATGGCTTTATTTTTATAGATTTAAAAGAATTATTTTACTTCTTTAATTCTCAATGGATCTGGATCATACTTCTTGCTCTGGATAAAGACATGGCACTGTAATATTATTATGTATCAGAGGTTCTCTAGTAAAGAACAAAGGGATATTATTATCTTTTCCCTTATGAGTCAATCTAAATGAGCCATCAATCACATGCACTCCTCTAAAATCCAGAAACATTAGAAAATAATACAAAGCATATTTACTCAAGTAGGTTAGAACAGTGCCCTCATCAGTCTGTCTTCTAATTTATACTCTATATGTCTCATCTGAACTCATTCAGTAGAGAACTAAGCAGCCAGGGAAGGCCCAATGGAGATCTTGGTTACCATAGTATTTACCAGTACCTCAAATTATTTCTCAATTAATTTGTTTATTTGTGTTGTTGTATGATTTTTCTTCCTATGAATGCACGAGTGTTTACATTAAATGCTGACATTTATGGATCCCACCAAAGTCTAGCATGGGAAAGCAATGGGTTTATTGGGGTTACAAGAACTTGACTGACTTGAAGGCAACATCAGTAACAGTGTCCCCCCCTCATTATGGAATATGATGTATGAAAAGCTGAGCCATAAAGTCATCCTAATCCCTTGGGACCTTTCCCTGTCCTGTATAGACTCTTGCACTCTTCAAGACTATGTATGTACAATAGGCAGAGGATCGAGGCAGGAGGAAAAGGTGACTGGAATCTCCCTCCTTCTAGAAGGTAAGGATAACAGACTTATCACCATGACAACTGACCTGGCTGTCATTGTATCCTTCTTTTTGTGTCATTGTCATGACTGAGGGCCAAAATCCTCTTTTAGTAACCACAAAGCTCTGCATCATTATGGAGACGGTCATGTCACATCTGCAAGAAATAAATTCACCATGAGAGAGCATATCATCTTCTGAACTAGAATGTGTGCTCCATCTGATCACTCAGTGTGATGATGGGTTTTGGTTGAATCCCAAACATAACAGTTAGTGCCAGAAGTCCGTCAGTTTCTATGGTTGAGTGGATGTATACACAGATTGACCCATGGAGAAGAAATGTTCAGATAAAAAAAAATAGTTATTTCACATCCATTTGGAGCTACCAATGAATCTCTTCCTGTAGGTAACTTTGTTCTAATGCTTACATAGAGAAGCCTAGACTTCTTAAAATATTCTGTGTGCAATAACATGACTAATTCAGGCTAGAGTTGCTCCCAATTAGTTTGAGTTGGCTTTCTGTACCGAAACTCAAGCCACATAACCAGAGTACTCATTTTTGAAATAGCCATTTATTTAATATGTCCTATTAGAAAGAGATTTAACAAATATGAGTGGTCTGAGCTAGCTGCACAGCAGGCGCTGGCACTGGTGGGCTGGGATGTAGGACTAGCTATTCTGAGGAAGATGGAAGAGAAGCAGCCTTAGGGTCAATTGTTTATGGTAAATGATGTGTTTCTTTCTGATTTCTAATCTAAAATTATCTGTGCTACCACATCCCATCACTGCTAGGATGGGCTCAAGAGGACTTGGGTGGTAACTCTCAGCACAGTCACAGAACTAGATATGGCCATTTTCATCTCCAGGTGTGAAAATTAACACACAGGCACAGCAGATGAATGGTGTGAGCATTACAGAATCAAGATTTATGAACACCATATCTGACTCCACAGTTAATCCTCTCTCTGCTCGAATCCATACAGTTGCTCTTCTCATGCTGGCCATGGAGCATAGCCCGACAAATAACATCTGGGAGTTCCCATAGACTGATGTTCATGGCCCACCCCTAATCAGGTTGAAACCCAGTTCAGTTCCTATTGCAATGGAATTTACGTGTGGGGGTCAGGGCAGTTAATTATTCCTCATGAACAGGCCATGAAAAAGATTGCATGGATGTCTCTCTCCTGAGCAGTCTGTGAGACTAGAAGTAGCTCACTTCAGAAACCAAATCTACCAAAGCCTTGCTTGGTCCTAGCCTTCCCAACTGCGAGGATTTTGAGAAACGCCTTTCTGCTGCTGCCTCTAACTGGTTTCCCCCTATGCTGTTTCTGTTACAGCAGCCCTACTGGGCTAAAGCACGCCAGTAAAGGGAAAGAGCTCTTGAAAATGCAAGCTTATTCAGTTTCACATAGGCTCATCAGGCTGTGCCCTACTTCCAAGTCCCATGCTTCCTCTTTTTCCGTGTCTCTCACTAAGTGTTTGCCAGCCTTGTTGGAGAGACAACGTGTTTCCAATTTTCAGCATTCAAGTATTGTTGTGCAAGAAATTGTTCTTGTCTGTTGGTTTTTATGTCATTGTGTGATGCTGTTTCAAACCAGAACATTCTTCAGGGCCTTGTCAGATGCTGATGGCCCCATTAGCACAGGCTAAGTTCTCACTTATTTGAGTGTTGGTTCAAATATTTGTCCCCACAGAAGCCTCCCAGAATAGCCTCTCCTCAGTGACTTTCCTCTAAATATGCACCTCATTTTATTTTCTTTCCTAGTTATCACTGATTGACTTTTATTTTAAATAGGTACCTTTTTATTTTATAGAAATGAAGTAATCTTGATGGGAAGAAGGACTTGATTTTGTGCACCAAAGTGCAGACGAGTTCCTGGCACTAGCTGTTCATCAAATGAATGATGGATGCCTTCACCTCCAGATCCAAGGAGACTTTGGCTCCCATGTGGAAGTAGCAGTTTGACATCCTTGCCATTGGGACATTATATATGGTATGGAATCACTTCCTGAAATACTTTTATTCTGTGGTTATAAATCAATAGCTAGCTTGGTCAATACTGAGATCAAGTCCCTCTTCTTTGACTAGAATCCAAAGCATACATCCTAAGCAGCGTCATGATGGGTGAAGCCAATAATCCACAAATGTCACTTCCATCCCTGCTGGTATCTAATGTAAGTGGCCCTGAGACCTAGAGAAATAGTCCACCAGCTCTAAAATTATATAATGGTGTTCTTCTCCCAGTGTCCAAGGTGACCACAGTGCATGGTGGACTTAAGTTCTCAGCGGTCCTCTGGCCCTCGATTTCCTTTTAACAACCTTCTGGCACTGTTTGCCTCAAGAACAGAGTCAATGGTAAGCATTTTCTAGAAGAGCTCAAAAATGATTTTGACCTCCATTGGCTTCAGAAGGTATTCATTCAATTGTGGGAAAGACAGCAAGGAATATGATCAACTTCCTGTCCTCACCGGCATCATTGCATTGTAATGAGACGAAAAGATAGCTTTGAAAGAAGAACAATGCTTTTGGACTTGTGATTTACATATTCATCATGTAAGTATAACTTTAGCCACTGAAGTTGTGCTTAGGCCATATGTGAGAAAAATATTATATATCAGTGTTTGTGGGAATTCTCCAGGGAGAACATAATTTCCCAGTGTCCTGCCCTTGGTTGTGGGAAGGTAACCCTAAGTTAGGAGGCGGTATCCAGCCCAGACTCTGATCTGATCCATGATGTAGATCCCGCTATGGGTATTTTAGCTATGTATTCTACCGCTCCCAGCAGCCTTGTGTGTGTTTGTTTCCTCAGCCTGTAATAAGCGGCCTCATCCATGGAGGAGTTTCCATCCACATTCAAACAGTCTGAGTCTTTAGAAGACTCTCCAACAAAGCTCTCAGAGTGTGTGCTTAGAGGGGATAATCATCTCCAGGCAACCCTGGATGGACCTAGAAGCTGTCATTGCTGTCATCTTTCCGTAAAATGCCAGGCCCTTTTGAGTGTTCATAAATGGGCATTTTCATGCAGAGTCCATCATTTTGAATTGAATTTCAATAACCCCTCTGGTGGCTGCCTGCCAGCCTGAAAACGTCCGTGCTGGTGAAGCGAGCCTCAGTGAGTCTGTTTGGAAGCTGGCTGGCTCTGGCTTTAGCAACATATTAAGCTGAGCCCAGAAAATATTTTGTGATATTTATTTTTACAGTATGAATGAGCAAAACATTCAAGAAAGTGTTGATGGGGCTCCAACTTTCAAACTCTGGCTCGGAAAATAGAAATTTGGGTTCTCTCCTCGAGCCCCCAGCTTGCTCTGTTCTCCCCCTCTTCCAATGGTGGTGGGTTGTTGCTGGCTTTGGCACAGGCAGCAATGTGTTGAAATGCTATAAATTACAGTTAATGTGATATGATTCTGTTTACCCCTGTCCAACAGTGTTGAACCTACCAATTTTTTCCTCCTTGGCTTCCCATGAATTAAGGCAATCAGAGAATAGCCACTAGGAAGACTGGATCATTTTCTTTTCACTCAGTGTCAAAGACAAGTGCAAATGCTGAATTCTGGCTCTAAAGAAAAGGTTATTTGGCTTCAGGGAGGCGTTCAGAGAAAGCCCTGGACACTGCCACATTTGCTTTTGAAGAAAAAGGATTCTGTTCTGGGATGTAAGGACTTGAAAGCCTGACTCAGTTTCCCAGATAAGATTCATACCAATAAAACTGAAATGGGGAAATAATGCCAAAGATTTCCTAACTGAAAGTTGAATTATAGACAGATGACTGATATCTTTGATTTTCTCATTCAGAGCCATGGGAATCTCCCTCGGAAAGACCAGTGGAAAGCACCCTGTGGGTCCCTGGCTCATTAAAGAGCACTGCCCCTTTATAGGTAAGGTACTCAGAGTTGCTGAGTACAAGACACTCAGCAACTCTGCTTGCCACAGAGCTTACTGACCAGTGTGACTTAATGGCCCCAATGCCAATGATAGGTTATATTGGCCAAGGGTTGTAGTGGTATTTTATTTGTATTTTAATGAAGTTTTCCTGAAGATCAGAGTGCAAAGCTAAGCCACTAGAGGCCAGGGACTGATGGCACTCACCTTTAATCCTAGGACTGGGAGACAAAGGCTGACAGATCTGTGTGAGTTCAAAGCCACCCTGAATTATTCAAGATTAATCCAGAAACAGATCCAAGTGGTGATGGCTCGCACCATTAATTTCCATTTTGGGAGTCACACACCTTTAATCTCAGCACCAGGGAGGTGGAGACATGAGTGATATGTCTGGGTAGAGAGAGGAATACAAAGGGGAAGAGATGGGAACTCAGTGGAGTGTGGAGTCTGAGGTTTGATGGAGACAAAGGGCAGTCTGGGCAGTCTGAGGATCGCCCCTTGTGTCTGAGCATTGGTGTAGAGGGGAAAAGTCTCTATAATGATTGACCACTCTGCTTCTCTGATCTTCAGCTTTAGCCCCTATATCTGTCCCTGGGTGTTTATTATTCATGCTAGAAAGGGTGACTTTGGTCAGATTTTTCTAGGAATTCAAAGAAGCAGCAGTTTTGTTTTCATGGTTATTGAAGTTCTGAGAAAGTGCTTTATTTGGTCTTTGGGGTTCCTTTTGAAGACATCTTTAAGAAAGCAATCTAACTGGGGAAAATTTCAGATTTCTGCACAATCTAATTGAGCTTTGATTCAGTGATTGAGAATGAAGAGTTGTGTCTTGAATGACAGGTGAAAAACAGTGGAAGAAAACGCTCTTTTTAGCCCTCAGCTAACAATTAGCTTTTAAAAACCTTTGCAAGACAGGCTCAGGGAATAAGAGTTCGCCTTGCAAGCATAAACACCAGAATTCTATCCTGAGAATCCATATAAAAACCAAATTCTGGTTGTGCTGGTTTCGAGCTATGGTCTCAGTGTTAAGTGTTGTAGACAGGTGAAACCCGTGACTCACTGGCCAGTTAACATAGCCTGATAGTGATGCTCTGGACTAGTGATCCCGTAGTAACATGTAGATGTTGTACTAGATGTGGGAGAGATATGAGTTTGACTTGGTCTTTATCTTTGAGATTTTTTTGTGAGTGGCAGAAAATTCAGGCATATAAAGAAAAACTCACAATGGGAAATGGGAAATAGAGGAACAGAGTGAACAATTTCCTCCCTTACAGTCACCTCTCTCTAACTGCAGTTTTTCTTCGCATGCTTTCGATTACCCACAATCACCTGCAGTCTGCAAATATTAAATGAAAACTTCCAGAAGTAAACAGTCCACAAATTTTGAGATAGCATATTATACTGAGAGCACCATGAAACCTCTACCAGGGATGTGACCCGACCCTTTGTCCAGAGTATACACACAGGATATGCTCACTGCCTGTTAGTGGCGCAGCTGCCATCCTGATTGCTGCATTGACCATCACTGTCTTTCAGGGCTGTGTTGATATCTAATGATCAGACAGCAACAGACAATACTGGCAGTTCAGATGTGCCAACGAGAAGCACCAAAGAGAGTCATTAAAATAAAAAGGTGAATGTTCTCCACTTAGAGAAAAAGTTATATGCTGAGGTTGCTGGATTCATAAACATGATGTGCAGAATAACATTGAGAGAAACCACACAGTCACATAGCCTTTGGCAAGTGACCTGTCCCGCAGGCCAACCAATTTCACGGGTCTCGAAGGGGCATCACCTGAAAATAATGGGGGAAGAGAGAAAAGGAACCGAGTGCGTAATAAAAGACAGAGTCAGTCTGAGATGCATCAAGGCTCCGTTTATTTGTCAGCTAGGTTTCGCTTTTATACAGCTCTTCACTCATGGCAGGGTAAGGGATGGAGGGGAATGGAAAAGTACTGGGTCAGGCAGGGGGTTATCAGGCTCCAGGCAAAGGGGGGAAGTTCCTGTTTTTCTCTGTTCTTAACTTATCTCACGGAACATCTTTTGGTTAAACTATTCCAGGAACTCAGCTCAGCGCAGCTGGCTAGCAATTGATCATGAGTCACAAGGTGCTATTGGGCTATGTGACATACCTACCCCAAAAGCAGCTCAATGTAGAAACCAGGAGGACAATGGCAGTAAGGATAGCTGCTTTTTGGTTAGATATGTATATGAAGAAATATGCTCAATTTCATCTGCAGCTTGAGACATCCATAGATGTCTTGGAGCAGGACTTTTAGTGTGTGCTGTGCTATACTGTGGTCAGGCCATGCACCATTATATGTCCCTCTGACACCTACTCAATGTGGGCATTTACATTTTGAGTTGCTGGCCACTGAGTTCCATCTTAGTGGATATGCCATACCTATAGTTACAAGAGCCAATTCTAATCATGGAGACCAAGATTCAAATATCACAAAATACCAAGGAGGTCATACAGTTATGATAAATACTACCAGAAAAAGTGACACAGAGTGAATTCCAATTGGTTTTAATAATAAAAACCCTGAGTCAGATTTAAGGTTTAATGCTGAAAGATAAGAGACGCAGAGAAGCCAGCCACTAGTTCTTATCTCGACCAAATCCTCAGACCGAATGGGCAATCCTGTCTCCATGAATCTTTAGACAGAATGCAATGAGCTCCTGTCTCTTCCTGTATTATATTCCTCTCTCTGCCCAGTCATATTCCTTCCGGTCTCCACCTCCCTGGTGCTGGGATTTTTGACGTCAGTCACCATTGCTTGGCTCTGTTTCTCTTTTAGACTGGATCAATTTCGTGTAGCCCAGGATGACCTTAAATGAACACAGATCCCTCTACCTCTGCCTCCCGAGTGTTGGGATTAAAGGTGTGCGCCACCACTGCCTGGCCTCTGTGNNTGGCTTGCTCCACACTCTGATCCTCAGGCAAGCATTATTTGTTACAGCACACACAAAATCTTAGCACAGAGGAGCTCAAAAAGTGCTTCATGGCAGTTTAGAATTCATCCTGGAAGTTGATGGAGGCTTTGAGGATATCCTTGAACACTGGGTGAGAGAGGAAAACATTCCAGCAAGAAGAACAGGCCAGTGGGTGAGAATGATGTGTGCCCCTGACACCAAGCTAGGGGAGCACTGTGGTGTGATCAGGAAGCTGCCAGGACCAGAAGGACTCTTTTTAAAAGCCAGGTAGAGAGGCAAGCAAGAGCCGCTGAGTGCAGACTCTGGCAGCCTTGCACTTTCTTCTGAGGACTTTGGCGGTACTGAGGAGAATGCATTTATAGAAGGAGAAGCCAGGAGATGGGGAACTCTCTAGGACAGAGCTACAAAGTGTGGGCCACACAGGTGTCCTTCTGAAGTGCAGGGAGCTGAAAGATGCTTAAGTCGTTAAACTAATAAGCATGGTGGAAGGGTGAGGATGGGAAATCAGTGATCCAAGGGAGCCTGATTAATTCTCTCCAGAATATGCAGCTGTCATTATCTGAGTGAGCACTTACACTCTATCAGTGAAAAATAAACAGAAAAGGGAACCATGAGCCTTTGCTGAGAAAACTACACAAAGTTCTAACGAGAAGCAAGCACAGTGTCCTGCAGAGAGTGTGTGTGAGCTTTGAAGAGGTATGAGTCCCAGACTCGTGTGTTTGAATGCTTTACCTAGAGAGAGTGGCACATGTGGCCCTGTTGGAGAAAGTGTCTCATCATGGAGGTGGACTTTGAGATCTCATATATGCTCAAGCCATGCCTAATGAGAGAGTTTACTTCCTGTTGCCTGTGGGTCAAGATGTAGCTCCTTCTCCAGCACCATGTCTGCCTCATGTCACCATGTCACCACCGTGATGATAATGGACTAAACCTGAAACTGTAAGCCAGCTCCGATGAAATGTCTTCCTTATAAGAGTTGCCATGATCATGGTGTCTTCACAGCAATAGAAACCTTAACTAAGACAGTTTGTGTCAGGCGCAGGGGACTGAACACACCCAAATTCAATAATGGGACTTCAGAGGTGAAGGGAAGACTGTGTTTTGTTGTGCTAACTACTCACCTAACACACACTTACAATGATGCCTTTTAATGAACATATCTGGTCCAAGATCTTGGTCTCAAATACCTTCACCTACTAAATAGAACCAACATCCCTAAGAGAATGGGAAGAATATGAATGTTAGCTGGCCCTGGAATATGTCGTGTGTGTGTGTGTATGTATATGTTCCCATGTGATAGTATATGTGTATGTGGATGCACATGTATGTAAATGAGTGTATTCCTTAATAGTTTCTCCCCTTAAGTTTTGAGAGAAGTCCTTTTCCTGAACCTGAGGTCCCAGGTTCTGCTAGACTGGGGCCAAGGAGCCCCAGGGATGCTCCTCTGTCTCCACCTCCCTCACAGGCATACCCTGTTGTACTCAGCTTTTTACAAGGTAATGGGACAGGGGATGGAAGATTAGGTCCTCACTTGCTCAGCCCTTCTGAATCTGCTGATACTAACTGCTGTCTGCAGCCCACAGTCAGTGCTCCAACACTCAGGCTGTAACCTGGCGGGAATTTTGGTCCTGCTGTCCCCAGTTCTGCCACTGCCACCAAATGTAACTTAGTTTCTATTGTTCTATTTACCAATAAAGATGGCAGTCAGATGTTCCGTGAAACCTGCTAGATCAGCGAGGCCCAGAAGCAACCAGCTGACTTTCCTTTTCGGCCAGAGACCCAACAAGAGAGCATCTCTCCAGCCCTCCCAAAACAAAACAAAAACAAATGAACAAAACCCTGTTAAACTCCAAATCCCTCCCCAATTCTTCCTGTGCATCTCTCTGTCCATCTTCCTGACTGCTCTGCACTCTAAGGCTAATTTCTGTCAAGTAGTTACTGGCTGTGCTCCATGATCCAAGGTTGATTTTATTAACAGTCTCTGGTTTCACAGTGCGATCAAATATCCCACAACATCCCATCCCAGAATACTTTTGTCATTGTTCCAGAAAGTAAACAAGCAATAAAGGAAAGAAGGGAAACAGAAAGGGAAGAAGAGAGAATGGTCAACTTGGAGAGACTCAACTAGCTAAAATGAGAAAATTTGGGCACCACTATAAGTGAAGGACAGAGATGGATTATGCACCATCTTGAAAACCAAAAATCCAAGTCCATATAGTTAATAAATAGATGAGGGAAAGAAGAGGTTTTGCCTACAGAAGGATGCCACGGACTAGAGAGCATCTAGGAAGTATCGTTCCCACAAGAAAGCTTAGATATTCACTGTTACTAAATCCAGGTAGGTATTCTAATGAGTAGCAGGATGATTGACGGATTTCAAAGAATAATCATAAGTGTGGAAAGAGTGGACTTCACAGTTGAGAAACCAGGTGATACTTGGGTGATCAATGCTGCCATCAGCAAGGGGGCAGATGCTGTACAATGTCCCAGGAGTACCATTTATTCATACATCCATCCCTCTAGCCTTTGACTTGAGATGACATTAAAACAAATGGCAGAAAGAAGAAAGCCTCATACGAAGAGGGAAAAACGGCCAACGGATTAATTTTTTAAAACTAGGGTAATTTAATTGGCAAATTTAAAACTAGGGTAATTTAATTGGCAAATTTAGACAATTCAGGGTGTTGTTGGTTTTTCTTCTTCTGATACTATTTAAAATATTAATTTCCTTTGTTCAAAGATAGAAGCAGGAACTATCATACTCTATTGCATGATTAGTGTGTTGAAGACTCCTATAGTGCCATTGGCAAATCCCGCTGTGTTGCATACCTGGCAGTCTCGGGTCTCGAAATGGATTCTAGAACACAGCAC
>LOEQ01011050.1:13302-32867 GCA_001685075.1 Bramus lutescens
TCTTGGGAGCAGCTGTCCCAGTGCTGTGGCCCAAAGCAATAACCATCTGTATCAGTGCTCTGAAATATACATGTAAAATTTATACACATTTAGCAGCCTAAAAGAACTCAATTTCTGATTCTCAATTTCTGCAGTTGGGAATCCTGGCATAGCTTTTCTTCTCATAAGTGGCTGTGTTGTGCTGGGGCTGGGGACTTGCCTGAGATAGGGATAGTGGAGGACCCACTTCCAAGCTTACAGGGCTGTAGGCAGCCTGTGGTTATTGTCAACTGTCAGATAAAGGTTGTCCTTAGCTTTCCATTAGGAGTTTTCTTCCTCCTTTCATCCTTTTATTCTGTGTATGTATGTATGTATGTATGTATGTATGTATGTATGTATGTATGTATGTATGTATGTGCCTGCATGGGTGTATGGAGTCCAGAAGATAGCTTGTGGGAATTGGTTCTCTTTTTCCTCTCTGGGGGCTCCAGGGAACAAGCTTATGTTGTCTGCGTTGGTGGCAAGCTCCTTTATCTACTGAGCCATCTTGCCAGCCCTTTCTTTTTCTTTCATCATGATAAGATCCAGGGCCTAAACCCATGCTAGGTAAATGCTCGCTCAACTCTATTACCATCTCAGAAATGGTAATTTATTCTTTTGCTTTATTTGAATGATTAGAAGTGAGTCCCTAAGCTAGCCCACATGGAAGGGGACACAGAACACAAGTGCCAGGAGATAGGAATCATTAATGGCCACTTTAGAATTTGCCTCCAGATAAACCAAATGTCCATCAAAGGAGTGAGGTCACATGAATGATGGTTGCTCCCCAGCACGGGAAGCATGCCGATGGTTAACAAGCATTGCCCGAGCATGTGCCTGGCCTTGGATGGGATCCTGATAAGCCGATAAAGCAAACAAATGGTTTTGCAGCAACAGACACATTTTAAAACCATTTGTGCAAAATTATTTTTCCAAATTATCCATTCTTAATCACATATGCATTTAAACACAAAAGAGAAAGCTTGGGAGAAGCTTGCCTAGAAGGAAGGGCACATGGGCTCAGAGCTGAGGCGCAGCAATAATAGGCATCTCTGATTCTTCCTGATTATTGCTTTGGGGTTTGCTTTTATTTAAATAGGAGGACCTATTTGTGTACTATGCTGTTTTTTTTTTCTCCTGAAGACAAAACAGAACCCCTCAAAAGCCAAGACAGTGGGACACCAATAAACCAGCATTGATTTTCCAAACGGTCACATGCTGTTCATAAACGAGTGCCAACAGCACAGATTCGCTGTGCAAGTTCTTAAGGTCTAATTGGCCTGCTGTCCTAGAGGAACCATAGGTATTTCTGACTGTTATTGAGACAAGGACACCAGTAAAGGCTATGTTGTCACAGACCAAGGAGCTGCCAAAGCAGGGCTGCTGGGATCTAGCAGCTGGATCCTATCGAACACCCTTCTTTCCAGACATAAAAGAACCACAATAGCCACCCAGAGTGAGGTTCTGTGGGGCACTTCTGGGTGGGAGGCCACCGAAAAGGATGTGGGACAAATGGGCCCTATTGTGACATGTCTCTTTGTTTTGTGACCTACTTTGTCATCCAACTATGAGCCCAGATGCTCATGGTGGAGGCATATTTGAAGAGCTACCAGCCTCTAGTGACTTCTGGGGAGCATGCTGTGACGGTTGAAAGAGTCAATACACCTGCTCCCCAGAGATTAAGGGAGACCCACAGGGCTGGTGCTAGGGTTGTCTACTGGGATCCAGAATAACTGACTTGTCCAGGCGGTTGATCCCAGCTCCTCCTCCCTGGCATGCCTTGACTCACTGAAGCCCTGAAGCCTTCCAGGGAGGTAGCTGAATTGAGCCTTTCTGTTTGTGGATAGGACCGCTGAGGCTTGTGGTTCAATCCCCTCTCCAAGTTCACGAACTGGGAAGCAATGGTGCTGAGATTTAGATTTATGTCTGTGCATCTCTGAAGTTTCTACTCACAGAAGTTCTGTAGCTCCCAAGTCCTCAGTTCTTCTGGGAATCTGGTCATGCTCTGCTTGAAGTTACTTCTGCTATATAGAATAGTAGTCTCCAGACTGAGGTTGAAGAGACAGCATAGGCTGTGTCTTGTTTGTGCCAGTAAATCCGTGCTGCCTGCTTCTTATAAACCAGGAGGTACAGAACAGTAAGCATTCTATTCACTCAGATAAAATATTCTCACCTAGGAGCTTGTCAGGTGAGAACAAGAGCGTATTGACACAGGGGGTAATTTAAATCATACCCAAACCACTAGGCTCATCTCTGTCACTCACAGTAGTTAGGACCCTCTCGCCTGGGACCAGACAAAAAGGAGCATCCAAATATTGAGATGTGGTGAGCACAATGACCCATCCTCTGAGTGTTGTCATAAATCTTGTCCAGAAAATGGGTCACAGTGAAAGACCTCTGCCCCAAGGCTTTCAGTTCAGTTTCTCCAGCTCAAGACATAGCCCACTTCACAGCTATCTAGACCTACAATTGACAAAGATGAACCCCCATCTAGTACCTTTGCAAAGACACTGCTTAGGTCTTGGCTTGCTGTCTGCCTGTAGCTTCAATAGAACCCTTTCTTAGTCATTCTGTAACCTACATATTATTGAGTGAAGTATTATGTGTAATTTGAGGGTTAATATTAGTTATTAAGATTGGTATCAAAGAACCTGTGTTTGTCAATGGCCAAATATACCCAAGAGCGCTTGATAAATTCAAGCCAGTGAAATTGATGGATCTGCTGACCGTATGGTTTATTTAATACATTTTGATGGTTTAGAAAGACACAAATGTGTCCAGTCATGTTTCTGACACAGCTCACTCGAGACACACCCACATCATTTGCTTTTGGAATTTTGAGAAACTGCCATGAGGAATTATGAGTCCTGGGAAGAGACAAGAACACTTTGGAGAACTAAGTTATCTCGGATGCTGCTGAGAAGTTACCACAGAAATGTGAACAGAAGGATGAGTTATTGAGTGGTAACAGGAACATTTCTCATGACTTCCTTGGAGACCAACTCATCAAGGAGATGAAAGAAGGTACATATGACTTGAGTTACACACTTCACATGGTTGACGTGTGTGTGTGTGTGTGTGTAATTGTACTCACACAAGACACCCTTTCTGTTTGGTGGCACACTCAGAGCTGCAGGTGTGCAAGAGAACTTTCAGGATTGCCCTTTGTAGTCCACAGGAGCTGCTAGCTGGGTTCATAGATCTTGTCCCATTTAATTGTGATGCATAATGGAAATGGCATTTTGGTTTTCCCTTTGTGTTCCCTAAGAGTGGGACAGCAATGCAGAAAAGTGGTGGAGTTTGCTCAGCCCAGCCCAGAGAGGGAAATCCCAAGCCTCCTGGTCCTGTGAACCAGGAGCAGGGTCCATGAAGGTCCAGAGAGGGAGGAAAGCACTTTAAAGTTTGCTAAATACCCTTCCTCATCTCGTGTTTCTTCACTGAAACAAAGGCTTAGACTAAGAATTCAAACCTGATTGTTGAGGCTGAAGAAATGGCTCAGCAGTTAAGAGTATGTGCTGTTCTTGCAGAAGAGCCAAGTTCCTATCCCAGCCCCATGTTACATGACTCACAATTGGGGAATCCACCGCTTCCAGCCTTGCAATCACCAGCACACCTATGTACACTCCATAGACACATGTATAAAATAAATATGTCTTTTTTAAAAACCCTGATCATGAAAGGGCAGACCGTGATAAGCATTATGGGTATGTGTCAGATTGAAACATGATTGCCTTGCTACTGGAAATAAGAAAATGGTGGAGCTGCTTTGGAAATGGCTTAATGGCTTCCAAATCTCAAGCAAACAATCACTATGTGGCCCAGAATTCTACTCCTAAGAAACATGCAGACATGCACAAATGCTCACAGAGGTGAGAACAGCCAAAATGTGCACACAAATCAAAGGCATGCCAATGGATAAATGCATAGGCAACAGATGCTAATCCATACAATAGGTAAATAGGAATGAAGAGCTGATCCATATCATATAACTAATGAACCTGGCAAACAACACAATGTGGAAAAGAAGCCAGACTCAGGAAGAAGTGTATTACTTTTTTCTGTTCATAGGAAATGTTCAGAATAAAGCTTGTAAAGATGGACCTTAGAAACTGGTTGCATAAGGTTTAGAAGTAAGTGAGATGGAGAGAGTGGTAATGTGTTCAGTATTGAGGTTTCACTATGGACCAGTGGAATTGTTCTAGAATTAGATTATGGTGATAGTGGTGTAATTAGGAGCATACTAAACATTCCACTCTTGGATGTTCATTTTGGGGAAACTCATGACGTGTGAGTTAGACCTTAGCAAAGTTATTTTTAAAAAACTGTGAGTCTGACTTACCAAGATGCCCTGTTTTAGAAAACCAAATTAAAGAGAACCTGGAATTTCTTATGCCCTATGGAAACATGTGCAGGACTTGAGGAGATGGCCTCTGTGGGGATATCAATGACATCAAGAGAGGCCTTTGGCACATAAAGACTGAGAACTTTTGAAGATGCCTTCAACTGAGAGTTTCAGATGTGTGGATGGATTCTCTAGATGGAAGGGGCTTTGGGGCATAATTTCACAGGCAGAAAGGGATGTGTAGAAAATATTGACCAGCCACCCTCAACTCCCAGCATTCATTGATTCATACAGAGAAGACAATGAGTTTCAAATCATCCTTAACTAATGGTAGCAGCCAACATCTTCTGGACAACTTTATAACGAAGATCAAAGGAAAAATACCAAGAAATGGCCAGATACTTACTGTATGAAAATGATGCTATTGCAATCTTTATTCCTTCAGTCAAATTATATCAGGGGTTTGATTAAATTAAAATGAGGTGCAGAAGCGGGAGATAGCTCAGTGGTAGAGGGTTTGCTTAAAATGAGCAAGGCACTGGGCTCAGTCCACAGCATGAGGAAGATGAAGGGGTCAGGAAAGGGGAGAACGACCATATTCAGATCCATAATACAGGATGTGGCATTTCTTACAGTAGATCCGTGTCCTCCAGGGACAGAACCCTCCTGCAGCAGGTAGCTACTAAGACTGTGGCTGCATTGTTGCTTTCTGCAGAGATGAGGCAGCTCTAGACTATACAAGACCAGAAGAAGTTCTATTTTAGAAAGATACTAAGAACGTACAGGTCCCTTCATCTTTGTAGATATCTTAGCAAGCTGAACATTCTATATGTTTTGTGCTTTTGATTCTCTGTAAGAAATTCTGTGATTCTGTGTTGATCAACCAAAGGCAGTGTGCAGAACGGAGCAGCTCACCTCAAGGCAGCATTATACTCTCTCCTTCACTGGGAATGCAGTAAGTGTGTAAGGGTAGAGGAGTACTGCCCTTTCTGACATTGAACAGGATAGAAAACAGATGTAGCCACCAGTTTAAGAGAAGTCAGTATGTAACCAAAAGTAAAGGATGATACACTTTTAATCTGCACTCCACAGGCCTGTGGCAAACAGATACACATGGATGCTCCTGGAACCTGGACAAAGCTAGGGTCACTAGTGTGTGGCTGCTCATTAGTTAATTAGCTAGAGATGATGCAGTCACCTTTCTTTTGGTACTTCCAGGAGTGGAAATTTTAGTTCTTCTTCCCAGCAAGGGCAGGCTTAATAAATGCTGGTTAGTAGGATGGCCAAGTGCTCTGACTAGATTTATGTCACCTTGCCGTAAGTAGAGTCATCAGAAGGAAGGGAGCCTCAACTGAGAAAGTATCTTCACAGGCTCAGGCTGCAGGCAAACCTGTAGGGCATTTTCTTAATTAGTAATTGATGCAGGATGGCCCAGCCCACTGTGGGTGGGACTATGCTTTGGTCTGGTAGTCCTGGATTCTGTAAGAAAGCAGGCTGAGCAATCCAAGGGGAACAAGCCAGAAAGCAGTACCCCTCCATGGCCTCTGCATCAGCTCTTGCCTCCAGGTTCCTGCCCTACTTGAGTTTCTGCCCCCAATGATTTTGATGATGAACTGTTATATGCAACTGTAAGTGAAATAAACCCTTTACTCCCCAAGTTATTGCTATCTAAGTTTTAATACAACCTGAGAAGTACTATGGGTTTCTTTTGTACAATGCACAGAGAAGCATACATACAAAGTGTGCTCACTGATATATGGGTAACTGTGACCATGAGTGCATCTGAGTGTGTGAGCATGTTTGCACTTGGACATGTGTGGATGTGATGGCTGGGATGTGGGTACAAAGTTGTATATGGGTACATGCATGTTGGCATGTGTGTAGATGCTGTCAGGTGGACATGTGCACGTCATAGTACTGTGGTGTGTATGTGTGGGGGTCATGGAAGCCCCTTCTACTTTTTTGCTTTTATTGTTTCTAAAGGCCATGACTGGGTCAGACACTGAGCTGAATGCTGCCATCTGAGATTCATCTTGGGCTTAGCACCACCACTGCTACAGTGACCATCCCTGGAAGGGGCTTCTCATTCATTGTATCTGAACACCCTCACAGCCCAAGATGCCCCTGGTTACAGTAATGCCAGCTCACCTCTTACTGACAGGAGGCCAGTGCTCTCCACAGCCACCAATGCATGCTCTGCTCTTGAGAGGCACCAGGACTCAAGATAAAATGCTCTCCTGGATGCCATTTACTGGAGGGAAGAGAGGAGGCAAGGAAGCAGGGAAAGATCTGAAGCTGACATGGGAGAAACAAATGGCACTTCAGACCATAGAGTCTTTTCTCCTCCCTTCCCTTCACTGCTGGCCAATCTGGGCTGAAGTCAGCTCTTCAGCAGTAGTTGAGCTACTGGTCAGAAGAGAGGAGGGAGGCAGCCTGGACCACCTCACAAGCAGAGAAAGATGGTTTCCCAAGCTCCTGCAGACAGGTTCCTGGGGCGCTATGGGAACTGGGCCTCCAGGCAGGCTGATTTGAAATGCTTCCAAACGGATATCATCCTTCCAAACCTTGGCCCCTGTTGCTGAAGCTGAACTCAGCTAGGGAGGAGACAAGGGGGCTGGAATTCAGGCACCCGCTCCCCAGCCAGGAGGGTTTGTTTAACTCCTCAGGGGTGCTGTGTGCCTTCCTTGTCAAGGTGGTTTGCGGCTTAGTGAAGCAATATTTATAGAGTGCTCTGTGATTCTTGGGTGAACATTCATTTTATAAATGAATGATCAAATTTATTAGCAATGAGTAACTAACCTGTCTACATTTATTTTGTTGATAATACAAATTTACAAGGTTTTAATTGCCAGTTTAAAAACCCCAAAACCCATACATAAATACATGGGTAATAAAATATCTCCTCGCTGTGCCCTTGACTTCTGTATTACACAAGGGCTCATGGGAAGGACTGAAGGAGGCTTTGGACAGGGTGGCATAGCTTGCATACCGGAACTAGAAACATTTGGGTTTGAATCCCATAGCTGATAACTTCATGAGTTTCAAATACAGTGATTCTACTAAAAACAGTTACTAGTAATTTGCTTTGCTTATTAATGATAATCTACTTTTATTCCCCTTACTGCTTCTAGAGTGGTCTTTAGATCACCTAATGCTTATCAGAACTACATGGCCTCTGTACCATCTCAGACCTATGTGTCTGAACCTTGACCCTGGTAACTTCCCAGGCAGAATGTCTGCACATCAAGTTTGTCAACTGACCTGCTGGGAGTTAGTTGCGGTCCCTCCCATTTTAGAGTCTAAAGACTTTGAACTCCAGGGAGGCTCAGGGAGGTCCTGTGGCAAGCTGAATCGGTTCCGGTCTATTGTGGTCAAAGTGCTCTGCCACAAGCCAGATGTTGCAGGTGTGTGGAGTCTACTCAGAGAGTCCAGAAGCACGGACTTGTGAGGACAGTGATGACAGTCCCCGGGCCCCCAAGGTAGTGACTTCACTGGGCTCTGTTCCAGGGGTTGTATACTCAGCTGTTTGAGCTTCATCTTTGAGAGCTGGATAGGGAGACTCAAGATATTCCATCACTATGGTATACATTTCCGAGAGACCAAGGGACACCTTCAATCTGTGGCCACAGGTGGGCTCAGAATGTGTTCTTTATAGTCTATATATTGCCTATGCAAAAAAAAAGACTCTTAAAAAAAGAGTGATTTTATTCCTAGAAAGGGAGTCTGAGGCCAAGGCAAGATGGTGAGTAAAGTATACCTATTAATAACAGCTTAGCAAATATTTTTGCGTGTTTACTCTAAGTCAAGAACTATCCTGACTGTCTCAAGTAGAATGTGAATAGAGAGTAGAGCCCCAAGAACAAACAGGAGAAGAAGGCTACTGAATAAGAGGAACTGCATTATTCCCGTGCTCTTCACTAGTGTTCAAAGGAAGTCACATCAGTTTTGGGCCTTCAATATTGAGTTGACTGACACAGATGTCATCTGGAGCAAGGCTCCTACCAGTTACCCAAACTCTCTGACTCTCCTCTTCCTAAACCCTGTTTTGGTGGCCTTAACAATCTGTTCTTACCCTCAGTGTATTTACTTTATCCAAGACAGAAGGGTTCCATGGGTCAGGCTGGGCATTAGCGATGTCAGTTTCTAGAGCAAGCGTGAAGACAAAGAGAAAGGAGATTGGGACAGATAGATCTATGGGTTTCCTATCTATAGGTAGTCTACTGCCATTGTACTCCGTGAGCCCCAGAGTAAGCCTGCCCACGGCTGGAGAGGGTAGGTAAGGAAGAACTTCTTTATTGATGTACAGGAGCATGTGGCTTGCTCAAAAGAACCTGGAGTTTTAGTAAATAAACCAGCCTTCCTCATATTTAGAGTATCCTCCCTCTCTTCCCCCTCCATCATTGTTTTAAAGCCACGCTTCCCTTTTGCACTTTACTGAAATCACTCAGGATGCCTTATGAGACCAGAGCCTTCTAAATTTATGATCTGTCATCTGGAACTTTCCCTAAGAGAAAATTTATTCTGTAAGAAACACCCGCTAGTGAGTGTCATTTTCAAAGAGGTCCAGGGAAGGAGATGGCCTCCCCCAATGGAAGCACAAACAATGGGATTTGCACAAGCCAACCCTCAGCCTAGGCAATGAAAACTACTCCTGCAGCCTCTGAAGAGGGGAGAAGAAAAAGATTCTTCACAATTGCCTTTTGTTTCTGATTCTGTTAGAAATTATTATGAGAGCATGGGATGAATATGAACTTAGGGATATGGTTTCATCTTTCTGGGTGTCCTTTCATGAGATGACTGTGGCCCAGACCAAGCCAAGCCACCCAACAAACAAGTCCTGGATTCTTCACTTTGTCTTTTCACAGATTCAAAATATTGTTATGGAGCAGCAATCTGTTTCTGCTGATAGAAATGGGCATATTTTAAAGTATCTTGCTCTTGAGGTATCCTGGATAACACAATTGATGGCAAACAGATTTTAAAAAGATAGAGTCCCATGGTTCATGAATATCTATTCTACCTTTGTGTATGAATGTTCATTCTGAATATTTTTTGAACAACCCTGGAAAAAAGTTCTTGACTACTGTTTGGAATGTTTTACCATGTAGAATTATTTATTTATTTATTTACTTACTTTTCCATAGTAGAGAGATTAGTATTTCCATGCTAAAGAAATCTTATTAAAGATTATATAAAAGTCATACAACAATGCCCCAAACATAAAGGGAACAATATAACATTTTTTGATGTGGTAAATGTAGTAGGAGGCCGTTTGTTTGTATCCTGGCCATCCAGACTCCCAAAATAATCACACAGAAACCATATTATTTGCAATACTATTTGGCCAATAGCTTAAGTGTATTTCTGGTTAACTCATATTTTAAATTGACCTATCTCCATTAATCTGTGTATTGCCACGAGGCTGTGGCTTACCAGGTAAAATTCCATCCCCAGCATCTGTCTCTGGCAGGGCTACATGGCTTCTCCTGACTCCACCTTCTTTCTCCCAGCATTCAGCTTAGTTTTCCCAACCTAGCTAAGTTATGCCTTACTATAGGCCAAAGCAGTTTCTTTATTAACTAATGGTATTCACAGCGTACAGAGGGGAATCCCACATCAAGTAAATACTTGAAGATGACCCAGGCACTGTTTTCATAGATACTCCCTCTTCTAAATGTTGTAGCTTCCACGGATATGAACCCATAAGGAAGCCTGGGGCCCTGTAGAAAGGTTAGAGGTCAGGGCATCAGGGATGGAGACAGTGATTGGATGAGTCAGACAATGAGCTGTCTTTGAGGAGGTGGTATTTTTAATACTGAGAGACTCTGAATTTAACCTAGGAGGTCACAGAAAAGAACCACACAGAAAAATAATCTTAAAAATATACAAAGACCCCTGGTTGGGCCAGGACCTGCATGCTTTCGAGACCAGTGGGAATGTCTGTGCAGGTGCTTGGTAGTGGTGCATTGCGGAGGAGAGTTAGCCACGATGGTTTTAGGAAGGAATGGCATTAGATCATAGTATCCATGTCAGTAGCAGCCTTCAGCAGAAGCATAGGGAGCAGGGCTTAGAGGTTTGGCCTAGAAGCAGAATGTTGAGATCATTGTGAGCAAAGATGCCTAGGCCATGTGGTAGAGCTGAGGGAAGCAATTCAAGGTTTATTTGGATTGTTAAACTTAACAGGGTGGTTGGAGGATTAGTCATGGATGGTGTTAGATTTTGATTTAAGGACCCAGTGGGAGAGGTGTGTGGATCACTTCAGAGACTAAGATCTTAGGAGAAACTAGTTTGAGGATGAAGCAAACACAGAAGCCCCAGCAGACCGGGAAACAGAAGAGCATCCCTCTCCAGGGTTTAGTCCTCATTCCCTACCTGTCTCCCCGGGCCCTATCTCCCAGCACTGTGGCGGGTTGTCATTTCTAGCATGTGGATTCAGAGACCCTGATCGTAATTGGACTCTCCTGCCTCTGAATTGCCAAAGATTCATGGCTGGATCACTTCATTATCTTCCGCTGTTCACCCATGGCCTCCCCTACATGTCTCAGCTCTTCCTCTGACACTCATAAGGGACACTTGACACTGAGTTTAGGCAAAGGGGATTATCTAGTGAATTTCATCTCAACATTGTTTAAATTGGGCATGCCTGTAAGGACTTTTTTCCAGTGGGGTCACAATCAGGTTCCAGCTTTGACGTCGGCTGGAGAAGCTGTATAGGGTGTTTCCTAACCGGAAGAGGTAGATGTAGGCATTTCTGTCCCAAAGCTTAGTATTTCTGGCTGTATCTTTGGCATCTCTCATGGACACCTTAGAGCCCTTCCTCCCCCTCTTTCTG
Source organism: Bramus lutescens (assembly GCA_001685075.1). Lineage (NCBI taxonomy): Eukaryota > Metazoa > Chordata > Mammalia > Rodentia > Cricetidae > Bramus > Bramus lutescens. The sequence continues at coordinate 24,495 of LOEQ01011050.1, forward strand.
GACATCTTAGAGCCCCCTCACCCAATAGCATGGGAGCATCAGGTCACCAAACAGATGCAAAGAGCCTTCTTTACTCTGAACTCTAGCTGGTGTTTGTATTTTACCCTCTGGCCTTTTTCATTGAGAATGTGAGTCTAGGGTCCTGATCACATTGTGAAGCCTGGATGCCAGGTAGCCAGGGAAGAGGTGCATACGGAGATGCCACATGGAAGGTAGGGCTCCGTCCAGTACACCCAAGGAGAAGAAAGTGACCTGTCACTTAAAATATCATTAATGAAGCCCAAAGCATCTTATATCCTTTGATCTAAGGCGCCAAATGTAGATGGTGGTGCGGCTGTCCAGAGGGGCAGCAGGCTCACTTTGGAGTCTGGGTTTCAACAGAATAGGACTGCTAGAAAAGTTTACAGCCAAAAGGTGTATTGTCTGTGCAGGAATCTTTTTCAGTATGTTAATACTTTACTAAAAAGAGTTTTGAATGATGAAGGCTTTTGTTATGGGCTACTAAAGGTAAAAGCCATCTTTTTGATGGTATTGGGATCTCAGCTCTGGAGCTCGCGAACAGTATTGGGTTGGGCAGCAAAAGCCTTGTGTCATTGGCCGGCTAAGCCATAGAGAGAATGGCCATCAGAAGTGCATCATTCTTTGCTTCCTATCCTCAACACAGTGGCATCTTTTGGCTGTGCTGCTGCCTTTGCTGGATACAGTTAGTGGTTGCAAAGGAAGCTCAGGTTTCTGGCCAGCTATCAGAACACAGGTAGAGGCAGCCAGCTGGGGGAACCCCCTGGCCTCTCGGCCTAGGCTAAATGGGGCTTTAGTGAACCTCTTTGGGGTTTGTCAGAGAGAAAGATCACATTTCCAGTGGGGAGAAAGTAAATTCAGAATCCAGGAAGGGAGAGGTAGCTTGTAATAATAGTTTCTCACCCCTGTACTGGGATTTACATTTCTCAAAATGTATACATTATTCATTGTGGCTCTCTGTCCCTGAAAGTGGAGGAGAAGATCACCATGCTTTACCTTATGCCGCACAGTGAAGCTGGGGGGCGGAAAGATTCAAGTATTGTTGACAGCCTTGTTTGTTATAACTTGGCTTAAAATAAACAGATAGAGAAACACAAGTCTTATTTGTGAGGATGACAATTGATACTGATGCTGGAATCTGCACATGGGCCTCCATCATAATCTGTGAAAATTTCATTAAGAGGTGGGATCAGCAACCCATGGCCAAGCCAAGCCAAGCTTGCCTGCTGCCTGCTCTGTCAAACCCAGCCTCCTTGGCCCTGGCCACACATCTCAGTTTACCTCTGATCTAAGGCTCTGATGCAAGAGTGACCATTTGATATAGATACTAGGCTACCCAGACTGTGGGATAATAGTGAATGGTTCAGGCCTGGTAATGGAGAAATAGCCTCAGTTTCTTGGTGTTGTACCCCTTTCTCCTGCCCCAGGATATCTTGAGTGGTAAAACCATGTTCCATATAATCATCCAGGGCTTAAACTCCATCATGCATGCTGCTACCATCTTCCAATGGCCTTAGGGATTACTCGTGGATTCTTTCCAGCTCACCAACTGGTGAGGAAGGAGCATGCATGGGGAACAAAGCGATATACTTTAGAGGTAGTTCTTTGACTGCTTATGTCCACATTCTGGAAGGACAAAGTAGTTATATGATCTCATAAAAAGACTACTGAAACTCTCAGAAGGTCCTGCTCTCCTATCTAGACCTGTGGCCAGGTCACATGCTTTAGATTTGTCCACCTCCCTTGGTTAAGCAGTCTCCTCCCTCAGCCATCCCTCCTGGCCTTCAATTCCTAACTTCCTTGTCCCTCACTTCTCACCCCCCCCATTTTCTTTCCTTCCTTTTGAATCTGTTTGTGGTTGACTTGTATAGCCTGCTCTTTGGACATAATGTCTACCCAAAGTTCTTTAGGACTAGTTTCTGTCCTGTGATCTGCTTTATTTCTACATAAATTGACAAAGGAACAAAATTTTAGAACAAGAAGTAAAAAAGCAAGATTGTGTCTCTTTCACAGCAGCCGGGGAAAAGGGGTTCAGCACTGTGTTCCAGGACTGAATGGGCCAAGAACAGTTGGCTCAAGTACGTGTGACTTTAAAGTGGTATTTAATTAAAAAGTTGCAGGCTCCTGAAACAAAGGATTCTGTTGGGTTCTCCCTTGCACAGTTCCAGTTTCTAGGAAATAATTATGTATGATTTATGGGCTTCCTTTCCACAGAAGTATGGAAGTTATATGTAGTCCGTGTTTGAAAGAGAAAGAAAAAACCCCTTTGGGAGCTCATTATCTGTCTGGCTAGCAAAGGACAAAGGACAAATCTGGGAACATCTTTCTTGGCTAACATATTTATGACACATCCCGTTGGTAGGGCTTCATCCTCAGGGAAGGTCTGGAGTTTATTATTATTGTTATTATTTTTTGACTTCTCTTTCTTCACAACTGCATCATTCTTCAAAGGTATCGGGTTGCTTTTTTCCTTCAGGATCATCAAAGAAACCATAGAAAACCATGAATGGTCCTCTGGGCAACAGACAGTGGTTAGTAGAGAAACCCACTACTGGTCAGAGGACAGAGAATAAATGTCAGTGGAATATTCAGCCACTCCAAGACACTTCCATCACCTCTCCTTAAGGGCCAGAGACCATCATGGAAGAAGGAACAGAAAGAGTCTACAAGCCATAGATTGGGAGGACTGGGAGTGTCTTCAGGACATGACAAGGCTCTTGTAGTCATGAAGTCACAGCAGCGGTGGTTACCTGCACAAGATTAAGCCATTTGATACTCTAGCCCCTGCACCCAACTGAGGATCTATAGACTGTTGATGACTCCTGTGGGGGCAGACATATTTTCTCTTTGAAAATGTGGATCTGCTGGTTGGCCATACTCTATTGGATAATCCATACCCATGAGTTAGGAGAAGTAAAAAATTATACTCAACGGGTTATTACAAGCCAAAAGGAAGGACATGAAATTTTGGAATGGTAAGCAGGCGGGGGTGGACCTTTGAGAGCTTAAGGGAGGTAGGAAAAGATGAGAATAGATCTTATGAAATTCTCATAGAATCACTTAAAATACAATGTATTTAAAAATAATGAATGGCTAATTGTACAGCCCATGGAAAACTATTTGAATTTGCTAGTTAGCTAGCTACTCAGTTATCTCGTTAGTTAGTTAGCTAGCTAGCTAGTCAATTAGTTTGCTAGTTTATTGCTGCTCCAAGTATGGCACCCAGAGCCTCATGCATGCTAAATACATGCTCTGTCATTGAACTGCATCTCTATCTCCCAAACCTTGAAGAGAAAGGATAGTGATCTGGCTGGAATGTGAAATGTCCCCATAGTCTCACACAATTGAACACTTGGCCTGTACTTGGTGCCATTGTTTAAAAGAGTTATGGAACCTATTGAAGATGGGGCTACCCTGAAAAGAATGTGTCACAGGGCTGGGACTTAGGTTTTATAGCTTCTATCACTATAGTCTACTTTTCATTCTTCTTCTTGACTGCTTATGTCATCTGTCCAAACTGACTTATGATTCTGCCATCATGCCTTCCTCACTGTGCCCTTCCTGCCATAGCAGACCCTATTCCCTTTAATTAGGAGCCAAAACAAACCCTCCGTGAAGTTGCTTCATGTAAGGTGCTTTGCTGTAAAGAGAAAAGTTGTTAACAGAAACAGTCATGGTTCTTTTCTGTTCATGAACTTGATATGGTATCAAGAAGGTTTAGTCTAAGATATGCTGTAGTTGTAGATAAATATTGCCTTAGAGCCTCTGAATTCAACTGAGAGTCATTTCTCACACATTCACTGGTTAGGTTTCTTTGGCTGTGAAGAGACACCCTGATCATGGCAAATCTTATAAGGAAAACATTTCATTGAAGTGGCTTATTTACACTTTCAGAGTTCCAGTCCTTTATCACCATGGCAGAGAGCATGGTGGAATGTAGGCAGACGTGGTGGTGGAGGAGCTGAGAATCCTACATCTTTCAGACAATAGGAAACAGATGGAGACATTTGGCAGTATCCCCTCATGATGACACACTTCCCACAACAAGGACATAACCCCTCTAATAAAGCCACATCTCCTAATAGTGTCACTTCCTATAAGATTATGGGGGCCAGATACATTCAAACTGCCACATTCCACTCTCTGTTTTGTAACAATATCATAATGCAAAATGCATTTAGTCCAACTTCAAAAGTCCCCGTAGTCTGTCATACTCTCAACGAGATTTAAAAGTCCCAAGTTCAAAGTCTCTTCTGAGATTCATCTAATAGCTTAACTATATCACCTGTAAAAATCAAAATCTAAAAGCAGATCACATACTTTCAACATATAATGGCACAGGATATACATTACCATTCCAAAACACAGATAAGGGAGCATAGTAAGGAAATGCTGGACCAAAGCAAGGGCAAAAACCAGCTGGGCAAACTCCAAACTGGGTATCTCCACGTCTGAAATCAAAATGCTTTCCAGATCTCTAACTCCTTTCAGCTTTGTTGACTGCAACACAATTCTTTCTCTTGTGCTGGTTCCATTTCCTGTTAGCAGCTCTCAACAGGTACCCTCTGACTCTAGTATCTCAGCATCTTGGGATCTCCAAGGTAATCCAAGCTTCAATCTCACAGCTTCATGCAGTGGCCTCCCTACTAGGCCTCTACTCAGGGAAACCACTGCTACATCCCTGGCCTCAGTAGCTTTTCTTCTGTAATTCTTTTCTTCTATCCTTAACTCTAAAGCCAGAACCATGTGACTGAAGCTGCCAAGGTCTGCTGCTTAATGGGGCTAGAACATGGCCCCCTCATTCAATTACATCTTCACCTGTTTTCTGTCTTTCAAATCTAATCTTGGCTGTCCTGAAGCTTTCTCTGCTGATCAGGCTAACCTCAGACTCAAAAATCTTCCAGCCTCTGACTTCCCAGTATTGAAATTTGATGCGGGGGAAGCCTTGTTAACCAATTATCTTTAAGATGTGGGACCAAGTTAGGGTGTGTCTTTCTTGGACCAGGAGAAAAACGGGCACATGGCCCAGGTGCTCTCTCTCTCTCTCTCTGTGGCTTCCTTACCGCACAACTGAGCTTGGATTTCTCATTCTGGTTTTCATGAGTTTTCCCTTATAGTAAATAAAAATATAATTGTTTATCTTTTAGCTAGCCTGGTTATTTCCTGAATCGAGTTAGCTTCTATAGTTGGCACCCAATTCATGGGGCTCGGGTCTCCAGTGGCTCTAGCCAGCTGCCGTCAGGCTCCATGCTATTCATTTGGGTATAGAATTCCCGCACAGCAGCCCTGAGTAGCCGCTAGATGCAGTCCTTCATATTTTCTCATTAAACATCGAAGCTGACTTCTGGGTCCAGTTTTCTGGTGCTTGCAGATGCTCAGGCAAGATGCAGGCTTCCCCAGTTCTCTCTTCTTGGCATTTTTGCTCATGTGGCTGCTAACCAATCAGGGACCTCCACGGAGGACACAGTCTGTGATTTACATTAAATAACTATTTTTAATCTGAGCGTATCTTTTAGCATTTAATGCTGGATTCAGATTCAAACTGACCATGTGGCTACAAGTGCACCATGACACCTACTGACAAGCAATGGTTACTGTACCTACTCCAGCTCAAACTCAACCACAGGTAAGATTTATAACTTAAAATATAAATTGTAAATGTATAATTTAAAAGGGCAAGATTATGGACAATTTAACCATCCAGGAGTTCAATAGCCTTTTTACCTGTACCATGTACAATGTTATACAAGGTTTATATGATTTCCCTCTTACATCCCTCTGTTTAATTCTGGAGATTAGCTTTGCCCTTCATATTTTCTCCTTAAAAACAAGGTTTGATAATAGGGCCAAGAATGAGGCACTTTTAGAAATGATACAATCTTTGCATACTGATAATGATCATCTAAAAGGGAAATTCAGCACTCTGGAGAAGGATATAATCAATTTGACAGACAAAACCCAGTCAATGACATAGAGTGCTGAGACACTGTCTAAGAGAATTCATACTGTTGAATGTATTAATCAGACTCTGTCAAAGGGTCATGATAGATAGACTAATGGAATGTCTCTCCAGGAAGGTAATATGCATGCTATAAAAATTATGCCCAAGTATGAGACCTTATCTTTCTGGATAGACTTCACACCTTGGAATCTTCAATGAGGGCCTTAGAACAAAACACTAGATAGGATATCCAGACTTTACAAAAGGCAGTGGTAAAAAGATTTGAAAAGATTGAGGAATTTATCAAATTTGATGACCAGGGACAAAAGCTAAAAAGACAAAATGTAGCCTCATCAGTATGTACCAAACTCTGGGATAACTTACCCAGAGTTATACCTGCTTTTTCAATGATATCATCAGAAAGAGCTTCTAGCACCAAATACCCTAAGGTAGTCAAAGAATATACATGGGAGTCCATACATATGACTGATCTAAAGGAAATTAAATAGGCAATTGTAGCTTATGGAATACATTTGTTCTTTGTTAGGGAAATGGTTAAAATGTGGGCTTCAAGCAACAAAGCAATGCCACAAGACTGCATTCAGTTCATCTCATAGGTCCTAGAAAATGGACCACAGTTGCTTTGGAAGTGTTACTAGAGAGAAGAAGTGAAAAATTTGAAAGCAACAGGGAAAAGCAAAAGAACTTGAGATTTCCCAGGGTCAAATTCTTGGTGAGAAACTTTACTCTGATCTTCAGGATCAGGCTCTTTATGATGAACACACCTTGTCCTTATGTAGCACAGTAACTTTAAATGCTTGGGACAGGATTCAGAAACCAGAAAAGAGATCATGTATTAGGGTTAAGCAGGGTCAAAGAGAACCCTTTAGTGACTTTTTACAAAGATTAACTAAGGCTATACAAATAGGGGTAACATACCCAGAAGCTAGACATGTACTAATTGAATCTTTGGTTTGAGAATGCCAACTTAGAATGTAAGAAGATTCTTGGGCCTTTAAAAGTCAGGTCAGCACCAATAGATGAATAGATCTTACATACAATGAATGTTAAGACACTTGACTATAGTACTGAAGCTTGGGTAGGAGAAGCAATTTCCAGTGGTATGAGACATCAAAATACCAATTGTTTCAATTGTGGTAGAATAGGACATCTGAAGAGGAATTGTAGACAAGGGATTCCTAGGAATAATGTCTCCTTTGGGAATGTCAAGAAAAGGAGGACTCAGCCTTCAGGTTGAAGTTGGAGGTGTGGCAAAGGCTGACATTGGACCAATTAATGTAAATCAACAAAAGACAAACAAGGAAACCCAATACCATTGGGAAACTCTTGGGGGGGGGTCTCTCACAGGTCCCCATGATGAACATGGTCTAATCACTACTAGTTATTGTGGAGAACTTGTCTTACCAGGAAAATAAAAAATCCATTGCCTACTGTAAAAAACTATACTGGTCTGGATGTTGGAGTAGATGTGGAGGATGTATCAAACACTCCAGTAGGACCTAGAAAATATATATTCTAGCAGATTTCTATAAATGATCAAAGACCAAAGCTAAGAGTGTATATAAATGGCATTTTTACTAGATACCAGTATGGATGTAAGTATTATTACCCCAGAATCCTGGCATCTGAATTGGCCTTTACAAGAGGTAGACGTTCAGCTCTAGGAATTGTAACCCTATCTCAAGTGAAGCAATGCATGAGATGGGTCTAATGCAGAGGGTCAGAAGGAGAGAGAGGGAGGCTTAGGCCATATGTAGCTAATATTGCAGTGATTTTGTGGGGTAATGACCTATTGCAGCAATGGAATACCCAGATTAACATTTCTGTAGCCCCCAAAATTTATGTTTTGGGGGAAGATATTAGAAGATATTATAGACAAAGGGCACCAGTCATTTAGGCTGTACAAGAACACAAAGCAATTGACAAACCTTCAGAGGTACTAATGGCCCTGCTTTTAAAATGGTTATCTGAGAAACAAATGTGGGTCAAACAGTGGCCTCTAATGGAAGAAAAGCTGCAGGTTTCAGAACATCTGGTACAAGAGCAACTAGATGCTCACCATATTGAAAAATCTACCATCCCTTGGAATTCTCCTGTATTTGTTGTTAAAAAGAAATCTGGAAAATGGAGAATGGTGATGACAGATCTTAGAGCTATCAACAAGGTTATTCAAGCTATGGGCCCTCCTACAATCTGGAATTCCTCTGCCCTCTCTGTTACCAAAGGGATTGCCTCTTATAGTTATTGATTCTCAGCCTGCTAGGTGATATCAATGGACTGTCTTCCCACAGGGAATGCACAATAATCCCACCCTCTGCCAATACTTTGCCAGTCAGCCTTTGGAAATAATATGTAAGCAATTTCCTAAGTCTATAATCTACCATTACATGGAT
>LOEQ01011051.1:0-20319 GCA_001685075.1 Bramus lutescens
CCTGCCTCCTTGAACTCACCCCAGTCCCAGCGCCCAAACAGGCTGAGCTGGGGGGATCTTTTGCCCTGAGGAAGGGAAGGAGATATTAACTCTTAAGAATAATTCGATTTCATAAATAATTCAACTGTGGAGACTTTGTATATAGGATCTATTTATATTTTCATTTAAATCCAGCTGAGATGTTTAGATACAGCTTGGTGTTACCTAATCAAATTACCTAAAAAGAATAATAGTAAGCTGGCGTTTATGAAACATACGTAAGAATTCACAATTTTGACTTCCAGGTATCATCTTCTCTGCAGGTCATTTGCTTTCTTGCTCTTCCATCACTTTAAATGGAAAAGCCTCATTGAAGAGTTGTCTTTTAATTTTCTTTAAAAAGATGTGAGGAGTCATTACACTTAATAGATCTAAATGATTTGTGTCTCACATTTTTGCAGCTGAACAGAAACTGGGTTAGTAGACTGAAGATTTTGACGACAGGGTTATACTAAATATATATTCTGTAATTGATTGTGGCAATTTATCCTACTGATAGAGAAATATCTACCCAACTTCCATGTGGGTATTATTTCTTTGAACATCTGAATTATAATAAGTAAACATCTTCAAAGCATGTTTTTGAAATGAGGTAGCTCTGTCTTTGGTTTTTAAATTATACGATAAATACTATTTTCAATCAAACAGTAGCAACTAGAAATCAAAGAATTTGTATATTAGGAGGATAATTTTCAAAGCTCACTGCTTGAAAACCACCTAGAAATTGTTTTATTTTATCTTCCCAGACACAGAGCTTTTAAGGACACGATTGAAATCATGTTTCAATTTTAAATATCACCTTTTTATTTCCTTTAACTCTTTGTGTTAGATTAGGCATTGAGAACAGACAAGGTGAAAATGTGGCCACTTCCAAATGAAATTTCAGGTAAATAAATCATCATTTAAAAATCTGAGGGGGTGTCATATTTTGTACTATGCATACATTTTTAAAATAGATTTTTTTTCCAAATTTCATACATGCATGCACTCACATTTGATGTACTTTGATCATATTTTTTCATATTATTCCTTTGGTCCCTTCAGTCATGAAACCCCTATTCTCTCTCTCTCTCAATGTGTGTGTGTGTGTGTGTGTGTGTGTGTATGCTATGAATCACTGAATTTATCTAGTTTTACCTGCAGGGGTTACTAGGGGCTACTCAGGGAAGGGTGGAGCTTCATGAGGCCCTCCTCTACCCATTATGGCATGCTTAAAGACCCAGTATTCTGAAATTTTCAATGTACAGATTTTTAAAACTGTTTTTGTCTTCAGTCCTGTCCCATAGACACTCATAGACATGACTAAAGTATGGGGTCAGTATGTGACTAATATATGGGGTCAGAGTGTGGTTTCTTTGCTTAAAGAACTTTCTTTTCCTTTTGAACAGAAGTTTCAATCCTTAAATATCACTTTTATAACAATTCTATGCATATGACAGGTTACATTTAATAATATTACAGACATTGCTCAAGAACTCATTGACTTTGTATGAGAAATTGTCCCTGATTGAAGTCACGTCTAATATTTGAGTAAGCAACTAACTTGTGATTGGCCTTGAGTTTTGGTTTAACAACAATTGATGATCATGTCACATTTTTACCCTATGCTTTTTCATTTATAAAACAAGTTTATTTATTTCTTCAGATTTTTCTAGACTGAAATAATGAACTTTGAGATTGTGAGTTAGGAAAAAATTGAAATAATTTTACTTCACATTGCATTTAAAAACCCTGTTCTAGATAAACACTCCAAAGTAAATGATTTCCTTATGCTTTGCATTTCATATGTAAACAAAATGTCACTAACAAATATGCATATTTGAGAATTAGGATTTGATGTTTGTTAATTTGCATACTGGTTTATTGTGGCTTTAGTAAATGTTATACTAGAATTGAGTTCGTTATAACATAAGTTCACAAGAAAGGAATATCAACTACTTACGTCTGCAAAATAAAGAAAATTGTATCTTTAGAATTCTGTCTTCTGTCCTTTCTGGCATTTCCCAATCCACTTAAGAAATCCAGTTCCCTCTGTCACCCAGCAAAGTACCAGCTGTAGGTAACTTATGATAGTTTAAACCATGTTATCTGTTGAAATAAAATGTATATATTTACAAATGGTTTTCTAATAATAAACAATGCATGGGATGGCATGTTTAATGCACCAAGTGCCACATGGATATTATTTCTTTGAACATCAGAAATTACTATAAGGAAACATCTTCAAAGTTGTTTGATAAAATGGGTTAACTGTGTCTTTAGTCTGTAAATTATAATATATATTATTTTTTAAAATATGCTTAAATAAATTGCAAATTGCTGTCAATATAAAGCTGCAGGAGATGATGCATAAGAATGGAATAAGGAACACACAGTCTCTCCTCTTATGGGTCTTAGCAGACTATATCCAATGAGGAAGAAGACAGCACACCAAACCATCATCTTGATGCATGGTAGATGAAGGTGGGTATGTGACATCTCTGACAGTCTGACAAAGACATATACAATGCTATTTAACATTCCTGTTTCTGTTCCTAGAATTGTATGACAAGAGAAATCATAAGGCTTTTTTTCTACTTCTCTTGAAGTTTTTTTTTTTAATGTAAAACTTTCCATTAAGGAAACACCAGTAATTTGACTATCATGAGTTAACAACTTTTGATATTTTTGCATCTTTTATAGCTGCTATACATGGTTATATATTTTATATAGTTATCAATAAAGCATAATTGGGGCTTGTATGCTGCTGTTAACAATTGTTGCTTTTTAAAATATTACAATAATGTCTTTATAATTGTTTCTTTTATAGTGAAGATATCACATAAGATCCCAAAATTTGCTTGAGAATTTCTATTTCATTAAATATTTATATTTTTTCAAATATTGAGTATCTTTGTGGATAGTACTTTATTTTCCTATTGAATTATTTCACAGAGGTAAAATTACAAGGTCTTAGGCCACTGACACTTCAATATCTTTTATTATGAGTTCTTTCCCATTTTCTAAAGAATCTGTGCCAGTTCCCTATTGCAATATGACCATAGGTTTGCTCAAAGTAAGTTATGCCTTTTATTAAATAGGCATTTATCAGTCACTTAGAGTTTGCAAAGTTTGAAGCTGAATACTTTAGTAATTTTTAATGCTATTTTTTTTCTTTGAGTTTATCTGAATCAACAAGATGAATATAGAATTCCAGTAGGTTCAAAAGAAAGAATTTGAGTATAGAACAGACATTTCATAAGTCCTATCACACTGAAGCATTGAGATGTGATCTGTTTAGTCTGGTTCCTGACAACATTGACCCCAGTATTATTACATTCTGATGATGTTTCTGACCACTCCCCGAGGACCACTCACCCTGCAATCAGCTTTTCAATGGCCTGCTTATTGAAGTCCTGTCTACAAATCCAACAGGTACATAATTCCTGGTTCAACCAATGATAACAAGGAGGCACAGCTGTAACTCAGTCAGGAGACTATTTTAACACAATCTGAGAGTGCTAAGGTGGCCATTTCCATCTATGGTCAAGGGAGAATTACAAGTAACTTTCCTTTCAAGGCTGTGGCAGGGCAACCTCCTCACAATTGCTGCACTGACGTATATTGTTCGTGGGTATCTTCCACTAATATTTGTAAATTTTAGAATGGCACATATGCTACTGTTCTTAATCCTCACACGCTTTGGATAGTTATTATTAATTCCTTTATCTAGAAGGGAGTGGAGGGTCTCTGACAACACATAAGATCTATTTTATGCAATACGGATGTTAAACTGTGAATCTGCCATTCAGTCCTCAAGCAGGATGACTGTGAAAACATCATTTTTTTTTTAGGTGTTACTGCTTTCACTTTGAACACTTTGGGTGATACTTTCTTAGGCATACGTATATCTGTAAATTGGCCTTTTTCCCCTCCAGTTTACATTTATGTCTCTCTCTACCTGGAGAAGCAAGCAATATCTAACATTTATTGAATGTTGGTAATATTCTGTGACCTAAACAATCATCTCACTCAATCTGTAGAGCGATCTTAAGAAATAAATATTATTTGGAATTTTTGAGAATCACGGTAACATTCTAAGATCTCTCAGCATTGGGAGAAGAACTGAAAAATGGCAGGAAGAAAGCAATAGTTTCAGGAGGCACCAGCTCACAGTTACAGAATCAAGTGAATGTTTGACTTAATTTGGATCAGTAGCCTTGGGACTTTGAACTTGCACATACCTAACTGACTTACAATTAGGCCTATGTGAGAATCTGACTGGCCTGGAATTTAGTACACACACTGCTTTTAAAAACAAACAGAAAAACCAAATCATTGCTGGCATACTCCAGAAAAATAATAGCTGCCGATCAATTCAGACTTCCACTTTTGGCTGCGTTAGGTTTTGTCACTGAATTTATGAAAAGCACCTGCCCTTATATGAGATAACATTTTAAAGCTGAATAATACTGAAACTTAACTACAATGAGGTTTTTAAATGTCATTCCTGCATTGCCATCTGTACTGAGAGTTAATCAATACAATCTAATTAGTATAATAAATATTTAGATACGAGAAAGCTTCATGTATTGAAAAACTCTTGAGTGTCCATAACATATCCCTTGTACTTAAAATATTAAGACATTCAACCTCTCATTGAAACAGTTAATCACTTTATACTCCAACTAGAAGATCTGAAACAAAGCCTTTATACCATGACCTTTATACCATGATGATTCTGTAGGTCATTCAGTTTACGGTGTTCAGTATGTTGACATCTTCACCACCCTCTTTCCTTGGGAGCAGTAAATTTAACTCATCTTCTTTACATGGGTCATTGATGAACACTATCTGCAACATATATGGAGCCCGAGTAATATCCTTTATGTTTAGAAGGAATTTAAATTTCTTCCATGTTTGGAAAAAATCAGAAGGATGATATATCAGACTTATGATACAAAACAGAATCAAACATGATCTCTGCAAATACAAAAGTAGTAAATAGCTTTAAAAATTTTTTTCAATTTGTTTCACTATTTTACTCTGGGATACACCTTAGGCTAACTACAATGTTCTAAATGTCTATAAAATGCAAGCTCCTGAGCCAGGGAACACCATGGGTAAGCTAGTGGGATATAGTCCTTCCTTCTAGAACCTTTTGTTCTAAATCACATGAAAGGAACAGTCAACTAATAGATCAAGAGGAGCAGTTACAGAAACAGTTGCCACCCCAAAGTAGAAGAAAATATCACTCAGCCCCACTGTAGATAAAGAGCTGCAAGTAATTAATAAATTGTAGAGAGAGGGTAAATAAATCTTCCCCAGGGTTAGCTGTAGTATTGGGTTATACAATATGAACTGGTCAGTCTTAGAGAGGCATATGTGTTGTCAACATTAAATAAACTTAGCAGGTTATATTTATACATTTATTGGTTTATACCTAGATGTAATAAAAGTTATGAAAGAAGAGGAAGTTGTAAATTTGAGGAGGTAGAGGTGGGTAGGGAAATGGGATTGGTAGGTAGGAGGGAGAAGACAGACGAGAGAAATAAGCATATTTTAATTAAATTTTTTAAACGAGCAGTTGAATTCCAGCTAGAATGGTAGATGCAAGATTGTACAGGAACAAAACTTAGATAGATCATTTTCACCGTTCTGATTAGGACAGTAAGTCTTTTAACTATGTCTTGAAGATGGCAGTTTCCTGAGGCTCAAGTAGAGACACAAGGGAGTGAGATGATGAAAGCATTTGTCTGAGCAAGGGCATCAAAGAAGTCCACCGGATGACTGGTTCTAACCAGTGTGGCTGAGAGTGGAGCCAGTGCTCAGGACAGAGGTTCAAAGCTTGGCGACAGTGGATACTGGTGGTATCTTAGACTGCATTTTCATGCAAGCTCTTGAATTAACATCTTTTTGTTTTGTTTTTCAAGACAGGGTTTCTCTGTAGTTTTGGAGCCTGTCCTAGAACTAGCTGTTGTAGACCAGGCTGACCTCTAACTCACAGATAACCGCCGGGTTCTGCCTCCAAGTGCAGGGATTAAAGGTGTGTGCCGCCACCGCCCAGAGAAGTGACATCTTATATGACTATTTTTTTCCTCTATTTTCATCCAGCATGGAGAGTGAAGCCTTTTAAGGACTATTTGTAAGATGGTTGGGCAGAGCTGGGCAAACACCAACATTGTACCCTGTTTTTGGAAATCATATTGATAGTCCATTTATGGTACTTACTGGAATTTTCTATCATACACTGACCTCAAATATTTCAAGTCTTGAACTATTAATACACACGCAAGCACCATGTATGGCAAAACTGGATCTTTTATCAGCTATAATAGAACATAAAAATGCATGAATGCCTTCCATTTAGTCCTTAGCTAATATCCTATTTCTGTCTAATAAATATGATCATCACCATTGTAAAGAACCCTTAAATTAAGGATTTCAATCTCTCAATAATAGGGTCAGGATAATTTTCATTTAAAACAAATAGCATCAAGGCTTCCTAATTCTGAAGCAAATACTATCCAAATGAAGAGACCAATACGAATTCCAGTCTTCATTAATACAGTAAAATTATTAGCACCTGACTACTCAAAGAATATCCAGCACCAGCATGCAATTGCCTTTTTTATGATTATTACAATAGTGTTTTATTCCCTTGTAACTCTTAACCATTCGCTTTTTAGAGTATTTTCCTCTAATGTGTATTGTGATGCCTTAGGCTCCTGACAACAATATTTATTACTCTCAATATCAAGATATTCTCCAATTTGTACCCATTTACAGCATTCATAAAACATTGACCATAATGCTGAAATCAGTTTTGAGAAAGTAAACTGATGGTACCTTCTGAAAGGAGGCACTTTGAAAGTCTAGGTCCTAAAAGGTTGTAATTGTAGCAGTTTTCTCACCTTAATCTGTATCTTTATTATGGGAACAAGCTCTGAACCATGGGATAAAACACCATCGCCTATGTGACACCAGCTATCAACAAAGCTGTTGTGATAAAAATGTAAGCCATATTAGACCTGAGTACCCAAGCACTGAGATGCATGCATGTATGCCTCCATACACACACATTAGACCATGTACCCAAGCACTCAGTTGCATGCACATGTGCCTCCACACATATACATTAGACCATGTACACAGCACCCAGGTGTATGCATATATGCCTCCATACATATATATTAGACTGTGTAAACAAGCACCCAAGTGTATGCATATATGCCTCCAGGTATATGTATATATGCCTCCATACATATACATTAGACCATGTACACAAGCACCCAGGTGCATGCACATGTGCCTCCACACATATACAGTAGACCATGTACACAAGCACCCAGGTGTATGCATATATGCCTCCAGGTATATGTATATATGCCTCCATACATATATATTAGACCATGTACACAAGCACCCAGGTGCATATGTATATGCCTCCATACATACATTTTAGAAAGTTCTTCAAAGAAGGCTTCTCAGTGTGAAGCCTTCACAAACTGTGACCATTTGTGTAATGATGAAGAAATGTTATAGCCTCTGTTTCTGCTTTTAAATCCTGATGACCTTTGCTAGTAGTGGTCAAATCCTTAACGTGTGAAATGAAAACCAGAGCATTAAAAAAAGATAACTTGTCTAAATTATCAGAGAATCAAAAATTAAAACATGTTGTTAGTATCTCACAGTCTTTTATATCAGGATATAGCCAATCACATCTGAACAGTTTGATATAGCAAGAAAACCAGCTAGCTACATTTACCCAGTTCTCAAGAGTTCCAGTAAAATCAAATGAATCAGAACAGTTTGGCTGCTAATTTTGTGCTCATTCTAATTGTATGTAAATAATCCAACTCCGAAGATTTTGGTTTTAGAAATCTAAACTTAGTTTCTCCTAGATGTTTAACACAAGATGATAATGGAAAATGGACTTTAGTTATATTTGCTGAACTTATTTTACTGAGAGCATCCTCACCCCACTCTTTCTCAAGACTTCTTTTTCTTTATTTACTTTAGAGACAGGGTCTGAGTATACAACCCAGGCTGGCCCTAAACTCATGTTATTCTTGTGTAAGCACACCACTGCCGACATCACAGGCTTGCATCATCACATCCAGCCATTTGTTGGGTTTGATATCTTTGTTTTTTCAGCTTTGTTTTGATGACTGAGTGAGAAAATTGATACAATAAGTTATAAGTATTTCGTTTGTTTCTCCAGTTTTACAAATCCGTAGGATATGTCAGAGTCAAACAAGGATAAAATTAACTCCACAGTAGACTGAACACTTGACACCTGTGTTCTTAGCATAGACTCATCAAGTCTCTTTGGATTAATGTTTCCATTATTAATGGTTCAACCATGACTCACGCCACTGTTAACAACTAAAATGACTTTTAGTTATTTCTGGTGAAGATGAAGATCTGTTTCAGAATGAAGGAATGTAATGGGATGCATATGCACTAGCAGAAAGTGGAAGGTTTTCTTATTAATCACTTTGTGGGAGAAAAGCAGGTAGAGTTAATATTTATACTTAGCAATAATAAATGAAATGGAAACAAGAATCAGTAAGAATCCAGAGAACTCACAAAGAATACCTGTCTTTCATGCAAAATAATATAAATAGGTATCATTGAATCATTATGATCTGATCTTGGATAAATCACTCATGTAAAATTTCTGTTGATCTCAAATAGCCAGATTTAATGAAGTAGTTAAGCTGACCTACAACTGAAGCTACAATATTCACCACTCAGAATTTGACAATATTAATCAAAGGTGAAACAAATTTAGAGATTTCTAGAAAGACTACAATCTCACAATGAAAGATATACAGATGTCTTTGAAGATCAATTTGCAGTCAAATGTTTAATTTTACTGATACTGTATTCATGGTAATTCAATTTAAACAAAAGATAATGTGTGTACATTAGTTTTAGAAAAAACCATTCAATTATTCAAAAACCCTCTTTCAGGGTGGTAGAATCAAGTTGAATCTTGATACTATCTTGGTGTCCACATATAGAGAGTATATTATTAGAATATGAATGAAGAAGAGAGTAGTGTTTCTTACAGAAGAATTACCTTTTACTGATTATTTTTGTATTCAAATTATAATGAATATTTTCATTTGATTTAGCTGATGAAAAGCATAATACCCCCAATAAGAAACACATGTAAGATATCCCAGTTATATAATGTAACAGCATCAAAGATTGTCTAGAATAACAATTCTATCTAATAGGTACTGTAGAAGAACACTGAAGTTTAAATTATTTTTGAGCCCTCCAACTTTAACCAGCCCTTATGGAGGAAATACTTTGTACAAAGTTCTGTCCTCTAACAGTTCAGAATTAAGTGTGTGATAAAATAATTATGGAAATGACTTGTATGTATTTAAGTAACAAACAAGAGTACTTAGACTCTCTTGAGTTTGAGTTAGGTGTTTGCTTTCTAGAATTCTTACCTAGCATCTAGACAAGTCAGGGTAATTTAATGTATGCTGCAGTAACAAGCCAATCCGATTCTCAGATCTTTAACACATAGAAATATATTTTAGTACTTGTTTCATGAGTCATATGACAAGAGCCCTGTTCACTGAGATCTCTAGATCAGCACTTCTTGAATAACATAGGAAAGAATATGATAAATCTTATCCTGGCTTTTAAAAATTACATATAGCCAGGCACGCTAACACATGCCTGTAGTTCTAGCACTCCTAAGGCAGGAGTAGGCAAATTCTGAATTTGAGGACAGTTTTGTCTACATAGTGAGTTAAAATAAACCTTGGACTACATAGACTAAAAAGAACTTGTCCCAATGTCACCTCAGGTAAAAAGGGTCATCATGAAGTGTAACCCCCTACTCCTAATTCCTTATTATTGTTCAACATTAGTCTTGCAGCTACAAGCCTTAGTAAAAAAGAATACACAATCTGCCATGCATTTGGAAAGAGAGATGGGGTTTTTCACCGTTCAGATCACCTTGACACTTTGATCATTCTCTGGTATAAAACTTACTCTCCTTTAAAGAAATTGTTTTTGTCTTTCATAGATATTTCATAAGCATTTCTTTATTATTATTTTTATTACTTTTTAAAAGTACCAATCCAAATTCCCACTCCCAACCTACTCCCACTTCCCTCCCACTCCTTCCCCCCACCCTCCCCTCACCCCCTCNATGTTGAGCAAGGTATACATCGAAAGGGAATAAAATCCCCAAAAGTCAGTACATGCAGTAAAACAAATCCCAGTGCCATTGTCATTGGCCCCTCAGTCTGCTCCAACTGTCAGCCACATTCAGAGGGACTAGTTTGACCCCATGCTCTTTCATTCCCAGTCCAGTTGGAGTTGGTGAGCTCCTATTAGTTGAGGCAAACTGTCTCAGTGGGTGAACCTCTCATGATCTTGACTTCCCTGCTCATACTCTCCCTCCTTCTGCTGTTCAACTGGACCTTGGGAGCTCAGTCCAGTGCTCTGATGTGGGTTATGCTGTAGAGGATGTGGAGTATCCTTTGCTAATGGGAATGCAAACTTGTGCAACCACTTTGGAAGGCAGTGTGGCGGTTTCTCAGAAACTGGGAGTCAACCTACCTCAGGACCCAGCAATACCACTCATGGGAATATATCCAAAAGATGCTCAATCGTACTACAAAAGCATTTATTCAGCTATGTTCATAGCAGCATTGTTTGTAATATCCATAACCTGGAAACAACCTAGATGCCCCTCAACTGAAGAATGGATAAAGAAAGTGTGGAATATATACACATTAGAGTACTACTCAGCGGTAAAAACCAATGACATCTTGAATTTTTCATGAAAATGGATGGAATTAGAAAACACTATCCTGAGTGAGATAACCTAGACCCAAAAAATATGAATATGGTATGTATTCACTCATTAATGGATACTAGCCATACACAAAGGACATTGAGCCTTTAGTTCATGATCCTAGAGAAGCTAAATAATAAGGTAACCCAAAGAAAAACATATGTATATCCTCCTGGAAATTGGAAGCAGACAAGATCGTCTGAAAAAATTTGGGAGCATGGGGGTGGGGGATAGAAGGAAGAAGAGAAGGGGAACAGGAGAGGAGAAGGAAAGGGCTGGGGAGAGCTTGAGGGAATGGGATAGTCGAGATGGAGGAAAGATAGATATGAGAGCAAGGAAAGAGATATTTTGATTTAGGGAGTCATTTGAGGGTTAGCAAGAAACCTGGCTCTAAAAAAATTCTCAGTAATCTACAAGGATGATCCTGCTAAGACCCTAAGCAATAGAGAGGCTGCCTGAATTGGCCTTGCTCTGTAGTCAGACTGTTGATTATCTTAAATGTCATCATAGAACCTTTGTCTAACAACAGATGGAAACAGAGGCATTTCTTTTTTATATATCCAACAAAATTCTTGGTACATTCTCTACTTGTTGAATCAGTGGAGTTATCTGTTCTATTGGACAGCTCACATGGAGAATGCCCGGGTCTGGGGTCAGCTGGACAATTTAAAAAAATACTCCATTTTTGACTTAAAATCTCAAAAAAGAGGATAAACAAAACGAAACTTTGGGTAGTTCCCCAGACATCGCCACAACGGATGTCTCAGCAAAAGATATTATCTAAGAAGTCTTATACTATACTTCACATAGCTCAAGCTTACCGTCAGAAAATGATTGGAAAATCTACACTCATCCTTTGTAAAATGTGAGCTTAGTTTTCTTGCTTGTCTAATCATCAATCACAGATAAACAGACTCATCCATTACTGAGTGCTCTAACAGCATTCTAACTCAGAAAGTTTCATAGCTTCTTAAATGTGATTTCCTCCTTCTCTTCATTCTGAGATGAAACACAAATCATTATAGACGTCAACAAGGCTTCCTCATCATAAAACTATGCACTTGATCAGCCTTGTACACAGGAGGATCCATTATTTGTTTGATTTTTGGAATTAGTTGATAACTTTTTTCAATGTCAATCTTTAAAAGCAGTAGTAAGGGAAGGTTTTATTTCTAACATTTCTTATACTATTCTACATGTTTTAAAAAATAGTTTGAAATGGACACAGTTGCATAACACAGATAAAGGTAAATATTTGAATATAAAAGATTAAAAGTCAATTTCCTATGCTTTAAATTGTGCTTTAAGTTACATTAACAGATTACACAAATTTAGTTACTCGAATGGAAGAATGATAAACAGCTATGAATTTTATTATTTAAAAATTCCTATTTACAGTGGATTTATTAATACATCTATTAATTTTATTTAAGTGGATTTTATATAGTTAAGAAAACAAATGCTTTTAGAATTGTGATTGATTCACAGGGGTCACCTAAGACCATCAGAAAGCACAGTTATTTGCCTTGATATTCTACTAATAATCAACAACATTTGTGATCAATGGGTATCAACTATGAGGATTAGTAATAACTAGAAACATTTGAAGCCATTGTTTTTACCTCTCTTGGAGTGGAGCAGAAAATAAAGGTTAATAGTTTGGATAACCAGTTTTAACTGCCTAAGTAAGTACTGAACAATTCATCCATTACTTTGCAACTTTAAATGCAAAACCAAGGTCTGTATAACTCATTAAGTCTAAATGACTGGCAGTTTACAAGTCACTGAAAATAAACTTGTGTTTTTACATATAATATGCATTACTGTTTTTCAAAAAGAAAACAAATACTTAACTCTTTGCCTTAGTCTACTCTTTTCATATGAAGAAATTTCTGTGTCTTTGAAAACAATGTGATCATTTGTCTACATTAAGTCAGAGGGTTGCAGAAGAGAAAAAAAATCCCTTACAACAATAACAAAACATTCCTTGACTTTACCTGTTTGTTTTAAGAATTGAATGCTTACCCACGGTGCTGTTAATCCATGGTCTCTGGATTAACAAAGATCAAGTAATGCACTCACAGATGGGATATTAGGTCCATGGCTCATGTCGGCAAAGCTTCAGCTTCTTAATGGACAAGCAGGCACAATATCGGGACCTGGTTAGGATTGTTTGAGCAACAAACAGAGTAATAAACCAAAGCCCATGTTAGAGACTTGTTGCAAAAACAAAATCAATAAGATGTTTATTTTTTTTAATGTATGGAGCACACTGAGTTCTTAAATTAAATGTAAGAAAAAAGTGATGCATGTCACATGCTTTCAAGATGTGTGTAGAAATTAGATTCTTCTGCCTTCAGAAACTTGTGCAGTGGGACTGACAGGGACAGATCGAAAAGCAGAGAAAAAACTTAGTGAGAAAAGCAACTTTTATGGAATCATGAAAAACGGTATTTATATTTGTGGGGTTAAAGATTTTGAGAATAAAAGAACACTTCCATAGGGTTCTGACCTTGCAAAAGTGATGTATAGTTTATTAAAATCTTAGCCAGATTCAAACTTCATCTTCTTCTATTTTATTGGAGTCATCAAAGACAACATTGTCCTAGAAGTAGAGACAGGAACTGCAAGAGTAGCTGGCACCAAGAAGTAATTAAATAAAAAAGTCCCTTAGTTTATCTAAATCAGGCATAATCATCTGAACTTTGTAGAAATCAGTTGTCTACATAGAGTTAGGTCTCCATGCTTATCAAAGGTAATAAACAAACAATGATGCTTCACTCTGCATTTCCTAATGGTATCATCACACAGTTGTTTATTGAACATATTATATATGTTGGCTTTTTTGACAAATAAATTATTTTAAGAATACTCCCAGTAAGTCTGCAGTGTTAGTACTATTGTCCATGTCTTCCTCATTGAAGAGAGAACAGAGAAATAGCCTATACGTGTCTCATCCCGAATCTAACTTCATATCCCCCCAAGTTGCCTGGTAACAACATGTGTGGATGCATGCATTCTTTCATAGAACGTTGGCTAAATTGGACTTATTTATGCTTCACTTTAACCTACTAGATTGATGGTTAGGAATTTTTTCTCACCTTGTAATTCCACTGAACATCTATTCTATGTTGATATATTTTGACTAATGTTAAGTTCAGTATAATTTAGAATTATGAAAATAAATGAAAAAACTTTCAATTTATGTAGAGATAAAACTGCAAGTAAGTAATCGTCCATTGGCTAGCAAGGGTGACTAACTAAACTGTTGGTCCATTGACAATATCTATTGAACTTTATTTAGTAATTATATTTTACAATTTCTTCCTTAATTGGGATGTTCATTGGATGTTTTGTATTCATTGAGGGACACCACAGCATGACAAGAAGGGTGTTTCACCAACAACAGATAATTCTGGTTTGCAATCTTGGTAATGAAGTTTATTTGAATAGATTATTGCATATTTTCTTTTAGTTTTCTTATCTTCTATGATATGATAAAGTATCTATGGTTTGTGGTTGTTCTATGATCAAATATGGCAGTGTATATCAAACATGTGTCAATATATTGTTTTACAAGAATGCCCCTAAAAGTTCAAAATATTTTATAATGTGTGCAAGATAGTATTTATTTAGACAATTTAGGTCGTTGTAGAATCTTACTAAACACCAACCCCTTCTCTTCACATTTTAAATTCACATCTTATTCTAATAATCTTTATTTATTTAATTATTACCATTTTTGTGTGCCTTTCTACCACAATATCCCTGGCATTCATGAAGCCTACAGTTTTCATGCTTTAAGTATAACATAGAAGATGGAAGGAAACCCACACAAAATGAAATCTCTATAGGTAAAAAATAAGCCACTTTTTCATTTTCAATATTTCAGGAAACACTTTACATACAGTTCTGGGAATATAGCCAAAATTACAAGGTCAAGGGTTATCCAACCGATATTATGAGGGTAAGAGCAGTTATAGGTAGCCAATTACCTCTATAATAAAAGTACCACACCTCATAACTTTTCTATCCACATCTCGATTTTAGAAAGGGAGGCAAGAATTTGAGGTTAGGAGGTGAATCTTCAGTGTTTATGTGAAAAACTACGCTTTCTCTCTCACTTTCTGCCAGTTTGAAGTCAGATTCAAGCAAAAATACAAGAAAACTCCTAACTCAGGGCTTCTTAGAAGTTTCCTAGGAGCAGAGTTAGTACTGTGCAACACATGTTCAGCACACTCGTTGAGTGCCTACTATGCCCAGCAGTGTGATACATGACGGAGACGCACTCGAGGAATCCCAGGTCACTGTCTGAATGCTCATATCCTGGATACCCAACAATTCTTCCTTGTTTTTATCACAGTAAATAGTGTCCAGCTGCTCCCCATCACCAGCTGCCCCCATCACCAACTGCTCTCCATCATCAGCTGCTCTTGGATCGAGTGTCCCACCTATCGCTGTTCTCAGGCATCACCTGTCATTTCTCTTCCATTCTAACAATCAGCTTTCTTCCTTGCTGTCAACAATGCTTATATTTTTGACAACACCAGTGGCCCACTTATAGTATGCTTGCCCACACACCCACAGTTTTCTTTACCGAAGCCCCATTGCTCAAAGCCATTTCATGGGAAAACACTTGAAATGTTTGTACTCTCTTTTCCTTTCAGACCTTTCCTGGAACTTCTCCATTTATTCAATTATCTTCAGTATCCCATAAAGCATTTTATATCAAGACCAGGTAATTTTGATTGCCAAATTTGCACATCCTAGCTTTGTAGGGCCCAGTCATGATACATTCAATAGAGACATTCACTTCAGTTTACCGTATGGCAATACCTGGTTCCAAGAAAGATCACTGAGGCACCACCCAGGAACTACCCCAGAGCAAATTCAAGAGAAAATATCTAACATTCCAAAGCCCAGCACATAGCCATTCCCTTTTTACCAGGACACCACTACACAAATATCAGCCAATCAGGTGTTCTGAATCTTAGAAGTCCCTCACCGAACCTCTGCCATTATAAAATCCCCCACCCCAACTGAGCTTGAGACTCTCTGATTGTGCCAATGCTTTGGACACATGGAGAGAACGAGTTCAAACTTGAATAAGAATAAAGGTTCTTTGCTTTACATACAGGAATCCATCTCCTTGTTGGTTTTTGGGGGACTCCATGATTTTGGTATAACAGATTCACCAGAGAAAACTCTTAATGAGGATTTTCTGGATCAGGTTGGTCCATGAGCATGTCTGTGAGGGTTTTTTCTTAATCACTTAATTGAAGTGGGAAGAACAAACATAGATGTGGGACTCATCACCACCATGGGCTGTTCTCTGAGTGGTATAAGAGGAAAACATGGGAGTTGAACAGTGGGCACACATGTGTCCACTTGTCTCTGATCTTGTCCATCTAATGTGATATGACCAGATCTTTTAATATGCTGCTCCTTTAGTCCCTACCATATTGGACTGTTACCTGGAACTGTAAGCTAAACTAAATGCTGTCTCCCCTAAGATGCCTTAAGTAGCATATTTTGCCACAGTAATGGAAATGAAAGTAGGATACAGGGTCATCAGGAACTGTCACATGACCCAATCTTCATTGCATTCCCTGGTCTTGTCTTGCTTAAGTGATCACTTGCTGCACGTCCTTTGTTTCCCTGATACCTTCTCCTGCCTTAGAGAGGATTTTTGTCAGGCTCCTGTGCTCTTTCCTCTTCCTTGTTTCAAGTGCTACCCGCTAGAATTCCTAGGAAACCAGACTTTTTTTGTTTTTATACCTTGTAATGGAATCATTCCAGCCTCAGCATTGCTTGAGTTTCTGTCAGGCAGACTTTTTCATGGCATTCTCCTTCAGCTGTCTCAAACTTACCCCTATTTTCTGCTTTTGACACTTTCTCAGGACTGCTCTAATCTTCAGACTTTGAATATCCCCAATTTGGAATCATTCTTGATTCTTCTTCTTCTGTCATATTCCTATCCAACCTCTCAACAAACTCAGTTTTCTCTACTTTGAAAGAACAATGGTCTGCCCCTCACCTTTGCACAATTGAGCTACACCATCAAGATCTTCCTGGTTATTACTGCTAAAAGCCATCTGCTGTACCCCGCCCCCACCCAGTCCTCCCTTTCCAGTACGTTCTCCATGGAACAGGAAAATGCAATCTTTGTAAACAGTAAGACAGACCAAAGTTTCTTTATAATGCTGTGCCTACTTCTCTCAAGATAAAACTAAGAGGTTTTGGAAACCTTCATGGTCCTCTGTAATTTTTCCAATCTTCCATTTGCTTCATCTCATCTTTCATGACTCCACCCAACCTTCACTGATTGGTTATGTTTTTATGACTATCTCAGTCAGATATGAGGCTTTCTTTAGTGGTCTTCAAACTTTTTGCTTCCTCTATTAGGTGTTTTCTGTTCTTAGTAATTATGATGGGTAAGATAATAAAGAAAGCACTCCCAATTACTTTGATGGATACACCCCGACATGTCCTCACTACTGTGACACTGATATGTACTTATTGCCTTCATCTTGCCATGCATGCATTGTGATGTCACCATCTGTCATTTGTGACATTTGTTTCTGTTGGCTTCTGAGAGATGCAATGCCAGCTGACTGCTGTGACCTCATACCTAGGGAAATGTCCACCTAGTACCTTGTCAATGTGTAGTAAATATTCCTGAATGCTGAAGCATGCAGATGTGGTTTGTTTTCCTCTTAGGGAATACTTTTTAGTGACAAATATCCACAAATAGAAGTGTTATGGTTTGATTATAGTGTTCCCCTAAAGGTGTATATATTAGAAGCTTGAATGCCACTTGATGGACTTTTGGGATGTAACTGATTCCTAAATGCTCTGACTTAATAAAGTGTTTGGTAGGTTGCTAGGCCCCTTTATGAGTTCATAGTTTATGGCATTGTAGAAATGTGGGGACTAGAAAGAGGTAATAAGTTGCTGGGACATGCCTTTGAAAAATATACCTTGTCTCTAACCCCTTACTGACTCTCTCTGCTCTTCAATTACACTGAGGTGAGTATGTCTGCTCCCCTAAAGCTTCTCTAACACGATATTCTTCCTTATCTCAGTCCGGGTGTAGGAGGTTCTTCTGTCTATGTATTGCTTTCATTGGTTTAATAAAGAAACTGCCTTGGCCTTTTGATAGGGCAGCACTTAGGTAGGCAGAGNNNGATAGGGCAGCACTTAGGTAGGCAGAGTAGACAGAACAGAATGCTGGGAAGAAGCGTGGATGGAGAGCCGCCATGGAGCTGCCAGAGACAGACTTGCCGAATCTTTCCCGGTAGGCCACTGCCATGAGGTAACATACAGATTAACAGAAATGCAGATTAACAGAAATGGGTTAAATCAAGATGTGAGAGTTAGCCAATAAGAGGCTAGAGATAATGGGTGAGGCATTGGATTAATTAATACAATTTCTGTGTGGTTATTTTGGGTGTATTTCGGGTGTAAGCTACTCAGGCAGCAGGAAGGGAACAAAGGGCCACCATCCTCAGCAGCCCGCTCCTCCATCAACGCAGTCCCATGAATGCACCAAGCAACCATTAACTGAAACCTCTGAAAACATGGGCTGAAATAAATCTTTCCTCTTTTAAACCTGCCTCTCAGATATTTATCTCAGCAACAAAAGTAGCTTACATATCCAGTGATCAGATAAATAAAGGCATGCAGATTTTGAAATGTGATCTTTGATAAGTTATCTTAAAGCTTGGCCCAAGGATATAAGATAGAAATTAAAAGGGAAGCAGTTTTGAATGGCTGGCTGTGAGGTCTTCATGAATCTGCCATCCCATGAAGAGGACGTAGTTCCTACTTTGTTAAAGACACAGAACTCTTATTTCCTGCAAGCAAGAGCAGTAATAACAGATATTTAGTCAACAATTCATACAACTAGTGCACAGATCTTTCATCAAAAGAGTCTGAGAGAGTAAGAATGTGTTTTTATGAGGACAGATGTTGTTAGAAAAGATAGCACACAAGAAGAGTCTATTCCATCTTGATACAAGGAATATCCTGTTATGAATCCTATCTGGACTTTAATGTTTCCTTCCAGTTTATGTATTTTGCATCTCTTACAGAAGGAAATTCTACTTGAAGTTTCTGCTGCATGTTTACCATCCTCATCTTACACAAGATATTAAAAGGAACTAATGAAAATCTGATGTGGGATGTTGTTCTGTATGCTGTATGTTTTATTACCATTGATTAATAAAGAAGCTGATGTGGCCAATAACCAGGAAGAATAGAGCCAGGTGGGAAATCCAAATGGAGATACAGGGAGAAAAAAGGCAGAGTCAGGGAGACACCAGCAGCTGCTAGAGAACAAAGATGTGAGGTAAAACCATGGCCACATGGCAGTGCATAAATTTATAGAAATGGGTTAGTTTATGATGTAAAAGCTAGTTAGTAATCAGCCTGAGCCATCAACCAAATAAGTTGTAATTAATATTAAGCCTCAGAGTGGATATTTGGAAACTGCTGGGCAGGAGGGAAGCCTCCAGTTACAAAAATCATCTTGAAAGAGAATACTAACTATATTAATATTATTGCTATTATTATATGCTTATTAATACTTCTGTTAATATCGTCAGAGACAAGAGTTTCACTCTGTATCCTTGGATGACTTAGAACTTGCTATGTGGACCAGGCTGGCCTACAAACTCACAGCCATCTGCCTGCCTTTGTAGGGCTTTCCCTCATCCTTATTAAAATGTCTATTGCTGTGCTTATTCAGTTCATGTTTAGAGAGTCAGGATGGTAGAATTTTGGGGTGTAGCTTCTGACAGTCTGAGGAAATAGCAACATCATTGCAAACTCTTTTTTTCCTCTAGCTTTTACTCTTCTACCACAACAATCCCTAAGCCTTAGATTCTAGAGTTGATGTTTCTTTGGGGACTGAGCTCTTAAGTTTGCATTTTTATTGGTGGTAGAATCGATTGTCCAACCACAAGGTTATTCCTGAAAACTGGCATATAAGTACCATTATACAGATTGGTCAGGTTGTAATCATGTACATCATATACATACACATATATACATTTTATATAGGATAATTAATTAATAATGAAGCCATAAATCTGAAAAAAAGAATAAGGGGATGTATATGAGGATTTAGAGGGAGAAAAGGGAAGGGAAAATAATGTAATTATATTACAATCTAAATAAAATTTTTAGGTTGTTGATATTTAGAAAAATCTAACTAAAAACAACTAATGTCTGTAGCATCATTAAGTGTAGCTTCCATTTGCTAAAACCTAATGAGTCTATTACTCTATAAATATATCATCTCATTCAGATAAAAGATGAATATGGTATGTACTTACTTATTAGTGGATTCTAGCCATAAATAAAGGTCATTGAGCCTATAATTCATGATCCTAGAGAAGCTAAATAGGACAAAAAACACATTGTTATCCTCCTGGATATTGGAAGTAGACAAGATTGCCAGGCAA
>LOEQ01011051.1:20796-32856 GCA_001685075.1 Bramus lutescens
GGAGGGGGAGGGAATTGGGAGGAGGTGGAAATTTTTAATAATAATAATAATAAACAAATAATTATGTTAATTTATGCACCATGCCACACAGTACAGACATTGAATGCTTACTATAGAATACATTTTATTAACAATTTTATCAACTATCTTTTCTCAAATTATAAAATGTCATTCAGGAATGATTACAGATGAGCCCATATATTTTCAGTACTCACATCTAGAATTAGAATTAATAGTTGGTCAACATTCAGCATGTATTCAGTTACTTTTTATAATTGAATTTATTTCTCTGCTACCCTTTTTTTCCCTTTCTCTGGTGGTTGAATAAAATTAATACAATATGAACCAATGCAAGATCTTTGGCTCAGAAACTTTCTGCCTACCTGTCTTTGGCAAATCATTCTGGATGACATTT
The DNA here is from genome assembly GCA_001685075.1 of Bramus lutescens. Taxonomy (NCBI): domain Eukaryota; kingdom Metazoa; phylum Chordata; class Mammalia; order Rodentia; family Cricetidae; genus Bramus; species Bramus lutescens. The sequence continues at coordinate 21,212 of LOEQ01011051.1, forward strand.
TTCTTTCATTCACTTTCTTCTTCTCTCACCCGTTCTTGTCTTCTTTGTTGCTTATCCTAAGATCCCCTTGCATCTCTTCCCACATCAAACCGTTTGTGCATTCCTCAGCTCTCCTTGCACTTTTCAGCCATTATTTTTTTTTCAGCATCATCTATAGTCACTTATCACTTTCCTTTCATAGGCAGGATTTTTTTCCAGCTGGAAAAACTGTCCTGCATTTTCTTTCCCTCTTGGTCTCAGTGCACAATGCTGATTGCTGGTGGCAGTTCTTTGGCTGATCACTGAGTGCCAGCCCCCTTCTGATAACCATTGGCCTCAGCCCTGTCTTTAAACTCTTCCCAGCTGCCTCCTCCTGGGGATTGTCAAAGTTTTATTTCTATGAGCAGAGTCTCTAAAATAACAAATAAAATAAAGTAAAAATTAAAAATTAAAAATAAACTACCCCCCCAAAAAACACCTCAACAACTCCAGACGGATCTTTATCCCTCATGGGTGTTGCCTTCCTGCATTACTACTATGCAGAACCATGTGAGAATATGAAGCTCTGAAATTCTTATGAGGATTCTAATTCACAATTCAGCATGGTAATTGCAGTTATAAATGTGGGTACAAATATCAATGAACTCAGTGTTTAGTGTTGTTTGCTTCTCTTCTTTATTTCTGTGTGAATGTGGGATACAAGGAAGCATCCCATTTTGTGTTACTTTGTATAGAATCAGTAACATTTATTGGAAAGTATTAGATTTGTTCCTTGCTCCACTAAGCCTTCTGCTATGAGTGATATAAAATACCTATGAAACAAATTTACTATCAGAAAGCCTAAAACTCAGTGCTGGAGAAATGGCTCAGTGGTCAAGAACTCTCGTTGTCTACCACAAGGACCCTAGTTTGGATCTCAGCACCCAGGTCAAAAAGGTTGCAGATGTTTGTAACTCTGTGCTCTAAAGGACCTGATGCCCTTTTGTGGTCTCTATTGACTTGCACACTCATGTACTCAAACCCCACTCCCCGCCACACATACTAAAAAATAAAACAAACCTTTAAAATCCATAGTGACTTAAAGCTGAATCTTACCAACACTATAAACAAGCTATTCTATAGAGAGAAAGAACTTATATTTCTCCTTTAGTGTTTTCCAATATATAAATAGAGTAGGATCCTAATCTGCAACCTGCTAAATAAGTCCTGGGTATAAATCTATGTCTGTAGACCTGTAGATCAAGATATAAAGAAAGTAAACTTTCTTCACTAAAAGAAAAGAGAGTCTCATCACAATCTTTGACTCTGAACTCTGCTCTGCTGCTGGAGCTATAAAGATACAAACTTAAATTAATTTGCAACTAAAGTTACCCCTCACCTTTTTTTTTTGAGAAAAAATATCCACTGTTTGAGGATATCATACAGTGCTAAGAGTTTTTCTGCTAGGTTTTGGCAAGGGAGAAGTCTGTTTTGACGTCTGATGTATTGGAACACCCTGCAGTGTGCATTGCCCATTGGGTCTCAGATCAAACCCTCTGGTTTGTTCTTCCTTGACAAGACCAATCATGGGTATTCTGTTTCCTATGTATCTCTTTCTCTAGTTTTTATCACTACAATGAGGACACTGACTTTCTTTATTTCCTGGATATTTAAACTTAAAATTGTTTTCTGTTTCTTCTTCAAAGAAAACCTTTGAAATACTAAATATATGATGCTGAAGAGATGGACCAGCAATTAAAAGTACTTCCTACTCATTCTGAGGATCTGAGTTGCCAGCACCCACACCAGGAGGTTCATAATTACTCACAACTCCACGTTCAAGGCACCCAACACAACTTTTTGGTTTTGTAGGCACCTGTACGCATTGGGTATATATGCAGAAACATACACACATAAGCATCAATAAAAATAAAATAATAAATCTTTAGAAAATGTGATGAGATACTAGTTATTTACTCTGTTTGCACAAATGACCTTTCCTATATGTTATTTTTCTTTCAGTATTAGATATTATTTAGTTAATGGTGTGAAATTCTGAAAAAGAAAATATCAAAAACAACAAGAAGAAGAAGCTAGTTATTGAAGCCAGGTAGGGGCACATCCCTTTAATTCCAGCACTCTGGAGGCAGAGGCCAGCCTGATCTACAGAGTAACTTCCAGCCAAAGAAACACCGAGAAGAAATCATGTCTCAAAAAGACCAAAAAAAGAAAGAAAGAAAAAAAAGGAAGGAAAGAAAAAAAAGAAACTAGCTACTGCTTCCAAACTCTTTAGAGAAACACAAAAGGAAATTGAGTTTTTCTTATTTGAAGGTTGGGCTAAGTAGGATTTTAAAAGGAGAAAACCCAGGGAATAAGACAGGTAAATTAAGACTATGAAGTGCTGTCTTCACTGTGGTGGCTTAGAGCTCTGTCACATTGCCCAACTGTAGCAGCTGCTCCAGAATCTGAGGATTCCTGACATTTAAATTGATCCTTGACTGTTGCACTATTCCCGGCAGAAACTGGATTTTTCTAGCATCTATCTTCTGGAATGTATTTTGATGCAGTGCAATCATTTTGAGATAGTTGGCTAACATCAAAACAGAGGTCTGTGACTCTGGAATTGAGCCATATTAATTGGTGAAAGGTCATAAGATGTTGGGAGATGATCAAATGCCACTTTCAAGTCTCCAGCTCACCACAGAATCCACTCATTCCACAGATAGTCACAGTATCTCAGAAGCTGCTGGAAACAAAGTCACAAGAGAAACATAAACACAGCCTAGTCCATTTTTGCCTTCCAAGGCTTTTAGCTTACCTCAGTGCACTTCTCGTGTGAGCAGGCTGAGATAAAATACCGGAAGAAGGAAGCATAGTCTAGACTCTGAACATTGTAAGACTCAGGCTGTTCCCTCTTACTCTGGGATTCTGCATCCATAGCCATGGCTGACACCGAAACAGCTGTCGCCTAAGGTGCAAGTCACAAGACTCGTTTGCACAGCACATCTCAGGCTTATAATGCTTCCTGTGTGGCACTTCATCTTTTGGTCAGACTTTTCACAACATTTTTCCAGAAGGATGTAGGTGGTTCTCATAACTTCTATTTTTTAGCTAAAACAAAAACTGAAACTCAGAAGAATTTATTTGAATTTAAATAGTGAAAAATCAGTCCAGAATTAATGAAAGGTTCTACTTTTCTATACAATAATTCCTAGCCTTCTAAAAGTATACAGGAAATGTCATTCTGCTTCTGGATGTTATGCTAAAATAACTCTTGTATGCAATGCTGACCATCCAGAACCAAACTTTAGCAATGTAGCTGATCTGATTTAATGAAAATAACATTTTCATTCAACTAGTGAATTTTTATTATTAATGAAAATGATCATATGGTTTAATTATATGATCCATTTTATTATCTTATTTTAAAAATAAATATTTAATTGATTCATTTATTTATGTGTATAGATGTTTTGCCTGCAAGTACATATGTGCACTGCACACATACCCTATATTTGTGAAGGCCAAATGAATGTATGGGTCTCTGGGACCAGCATCACCAACAGTTGTAAGCGGTCATGTAGGTGCTAGGAACTGAACTCTCCGGGAGAGCAGCCAGTACTCTTAGCCGCTAAGCCATCTCTCCAGCCCTGCATTCTTGCTCTCATTTACTCAAGTTACTCTAAGGAAGGCTTAAAGTTAAGATAGGAAGGTTTATTAGCTACTTTTTGTTTTGTCAGTTTGACACAAGCCAGAGTCATCTGGGAGGAGGGACCCTCAACTGAGAAAATACTGCCATCTGATTGGCTTGGATGCAAGTGTGTGGGAGTCTTTTCTTGACTGATGTGGAATGACCACTGTTACTGTCTGTTTTCCACCATCTTTTTACAAATCATATTCTACTTTTGTTTGTTGAACTTGATGTTAGGGAATTTAACTTATCTGGGAACGTGAAATGCAGTTTCTCTTCCTCTTCCAGATAACTTGATTATGTCACTTAGATAAGACTAAATGCTTTGGGAATCTGCTTCTGTCTTTGATGGCTTGGCTGGTAACTAGGTCACCTGCCATGTGGAAAAGCATTGAGAAAAATCTGACTCTACGGACCAAAATTAAAACGGGTTTAAGCAGCAAGTTTACAATTGTTCATGTTCCATTAAAGCCATTTTTGGACAAAAACATAGTTAAAAATCTCCATATATTGTAATTTACAAGAGATGAAAGAAAGAACAGTCCCAGCAAAAGTGATACCGATGTCAAAGCATTTCATACAACATCACTATCAGCAAAATGAGGTTGCATTAAGTGAATACTTTTCATCATTTAAACTGCATGCCTTGAGCTCTGAGTGTCGGTCTTACATCAGAAGAAGTGAGTTCTCATTTTACTTAATTTTATGACTTCTCTTTTTTGCTCCTTAGGCTGGTTTCTTTTGCCCAGTTGGAACTGTAATCTAGCTGCCTTTATTGTAGAATTATTGATATAATATATGACCATACTCTTTCTTTGTATAGTTAATAGTTTAACAGTTAATCCTAAACCCAAAAGTTATAGCAGATTATGTCTGTTGTTGACATGCTAAGCAGGAGATGCAAAAAATAGCGGTAAGTTGTCTCACATGGTTTAATAACATCTCCAAGAGAGGAACACAAAATATAGAGGCTGTTATTCGGGAACCTACCAGGGCTTTTGTTTTTGTTTCTTTGTTTTCTAGGACAAAGAGCCAATACAATGAAAATTTTTTGTTGGTTTGCTTAAGTAATGTGACATAATAATAATGAACAGCCAGGACTTTTGTTTTGTAAATGATGGAATCCTACCAGTCATTTATAGAACCATAATTACTACTTGTTCTCCTGAAGAAGCATGCTTCCTATACTATATTATAAAGTATTTTACTTTTAAATTAAAAGTATGAACATAGCTGAACAATTTTATGAGGATAATCTTCACTATTTTAAAAATATTGATGCAGAAAACAAGCTGAGAGGCCACTTTCTGTTCTTGTTTTGTGTTTGCAACAATTCCTTCATTATGTAATGTGCGAGATTTGTTTTCAGTTCATATGTTTTCAGTGTTCCCTTTTAGAATTGCACACTCAGTATCAATTCCTCATATAGGCCAATGTTACCTATGCCTAATAATTTTTGGTGATATGAAGATACAGAATTCTAGATCATAAACATTTTGTGCAATGTAGTGATGCAGTGTAAATTTTGGTGTCAATCATTTAAGACTGCTTGCATTAGACCTCAAGGTCCTTAACACATAATAAATTATAACTTGTTGTTTTACAGAGAAACAATTATGAATGCTGTATATAGGGACTCGGTCGTCAGTGTGATATAGTTCCATATGCTATGAATTGTAACCTAGAATGGATTGTTATTTTATATGTAGGTCAATGACACACTTTTATTTTTTAATGCCATTATATTGTCCTCATTTAATTTACTATCTATTTGAGTACATATCTTTTTATACTTCTTGCAACTCTGTAATTATTTTTATCTAAGTGGAATCACTTTCTAAGTCTCTATATCTTTTTTATATATTACTGTGTGTTATTTAGGTTCATCTCATCTTACATTTTTCTTGTTCTGTATGCCAATTTTTTTTCTTTTTCTTTCCCCTTTATAATATTGTTCTTTCTTTCTTGGCTCTGGAGTTTCTAATTTAGTTTGTCAAGTGAAATAAATATTTTTCTCTACCTCTTTATGATGATTATTATTAATTATTTTAAAAACAGAAGAGATTACAGTTTACTTCCATTACTTTCCCAATAACTTAGGATTTGACAAGTACTTGATACATCAAGTTTTGATTTCCAATATATCATTGTGTGGGACATACTTTTATATTAACAAAGTACAAGATGTAATAATTCTTATAGCTATAAGAAACAAGTTAAATAGTATATTGTATTTCTATTAGCAGTTAAGTTTAATATATATCCAAGGAAATGGATTTTTTTTAATTTACCTAAGGAAGAAAATTGATGACTCATTTTTAATGCACTCCTTCTCTTAGTCTTTTGAACTCAGTGATGTAACTCCTAATATTAATCACCATTACCATTCTTTTTATTTTTGGAAACAGCAGGCTAACAAAGTTCCCTTCATGATATAATCCCAAATGATGAAAAGTACATGACTAGATCTTAAAGTAATGGTGTTCTTAGAGGAGCTGCCTTGATTCTGACGTTAGAGGAAGAAGCCTATTTCCCTGTCCTCTCTATACATGTGAAAGCACAAAATAAGGCCTACAAAGACTAAATCCTTATGGCTACTCTCTTGATGAATCCTCATAATAACTTGATGGGATTTAGAATCACCATGGAAACAAATCCCTGTTTATGGTTGTGGCATTATGCCAAGAAGGCTAATGGATGTGAGAAGCTCTATCCTAAATGTGGCTGGGGTCCTAGTCTGGATGAAAAGGAGAAAGTAAGATTAGCATAAGCATTCATCCCTTTCAGTTTCCTAGTGATGCAATGAGATCAGCTGCCCAGAGCTACTACCGCCCTGGCTTGTCCAGTATGATAGCAGAACCACATGCCAAAATAAGCCATTCTTTCCTTAAGTTGCTTTTGTTGAGTATTTTGTCAAAACCATGAGACAAATGTGCAGCCTCACTGGCAATAAATAAATTACTGCATCATATCCTCCTGATGCTCCATGAAAATTAAACTTATTTTTTTTATTTATCTTATTAATTAACTTATGTAATGAATATATAAATGTCTTTTATTACAAGTTAATTCATTTCAACAAGCATTGAAGGAATTCCAACTAGGTACAGAATAGAATACTTCTATCAAGGATAGGGATAAATATCAGTCATACTGAAAAGTAACAGTTCAGGACTGAAGAGGTAGGTCAGAGATTAAGAACTTGCTGATCTTGCAGAGGACCTAGGTTCAGTTCCTAGTACTCAGATGGCAACTCACAGCCATCTGTAGCCCCAATTCTGTGGAGTCTCTTATCCTACACTGGCATTGTAACATACATAAATACAAGCGACCATCATGTACATTATCTAAATAATTTTTTAAAGATAATAGCATCTTAAATTGTCTTACCAGTGCATGTCTTCATTGACATTGCCGCATAGTAAAACATAAAATAATTTTTTCTTTATTCTAAGCTTGCTGAGACAATATTTCGCTTTTGCTCTACATTTGTTTGGGGACTATCAGGAACATATTAGATATTTATTAATTTTCTGAGTATACTACCACAGCCACTGAGCTCTTTTAGTCCCGTGAGTGCTAGCATGTATTTTAGTTCTGTGAGCGCTAATATGGGAGAGTTTATAGGAGATTGTATGTAGAAAGGAGAGAGGTAGTGAGGACACATGACTGTCAAAAGCAGCATCAGTGTCCTGAAAGGATGACTATCACATTGTATGCACCAAGCAGCACATAGAAAATCATAAAACTTGGGCCCTGATACTCTCTTCTGTTAAGTACTGTTGAGTAATGAGGACACATGGAAGAGCCCAGTGGCCATCTGCATGGCTGCTCTCACACTTGCTGTTGTGTTTTCTGGCTCCCTTTTTCCATACCAAAGTCTTGGTCTTGTTTTGTTTTGTTTGGGTTTGGGTTGGTTTGGTTTTTCAAGACAGGGTTTCTCTGTAGCTTTGAAGCCTATCGTGGAACTAGCTCTTGTACTCTTGTAGGCCGGGCTGGCCTTGAACTCACAGAGATCTACCTGCCTCTTCCTCCCGAGTGCTGGGATTAAAAGCTTGCGCCACAACTGCTTGACCAGTCTAAGCCTTAGCAATCATTTTCCTCCCTCCTACAATTTCATAGCTGCTAGCCCACTAACAAATGGGAGCAAATAAGCCCACCTCCTGCCTCTATAATCTAGTTTTTCTTTCTCTTTTTCATTATTATTACTTCCATGTAGGTTATCATACCTACTTACTGAACAATTGAAAAAGGACTTTAATTTTTCTCTCAGCAAAGTATTCTCTCTCCCCTCCCCTCTCTCGTTCACTCTTTAATAACTTACTACAACAAGGTGACTCAGCAGGTAAAGGAGATTTCCACCAAACCTGAAAACCTAGGTTCAATCTACAGAGCGCCCAGTGGAAGTAAGAAACATTCCCGAAATCTGTCCTCTGGTCTCTACATGTATACTATGGCACATATAAGCATGTATAACAATAGTAAGAACAATTTCAAAAATAATTAACAATTTGTATTTATTTAACAAGTATTTGTCAAATAATCTTTTAAAGGAGTTATGTTATTTTGTGCTTAGTAAATATTTGAAAAACAGTCTTTTTTCCATTTCGTGGGAGTGTGTGTGTGTGTGTATGTGTGTGTGTTTTACTTAAATTCTGTTAAAAGTTTTATATCCCTCGCAAATTTTGGGCATCTATTTTTCTCAGTGTCTTAAATCCAAACGTGAACTTCTAAGCTCTTCTTTGTACACCCCGGGCTCTGCTCACACACTTCTCAGCCTTCCTTGACAAATGACTTCTATTCACATGGTCAATAAAACAAATTAGAGGGAAACAGAAAGATATAAGGAGGCCAGGAAGATCTTCCTCCATCTCCTTTTTTGTACACTCAGGAGAAATGCTCCACTGGCTAAAGACAGCTTCGGGCTCTTTCAGGACCAGTGCTGCCCCGAGAAGCTGCTTCAGAAGCGGCAGGGAACAGGCAGGTATCATCCGTGCCCAGATATACAAGCAGGATTTCTTTCTATAATTTTGTCGACCTCCTGTTTCCTATCTATTTTCCAGGTAATGTAGATAGAATCCATTTTCTGCAGTTGTGTCTGGATTTGTCCAGTTTTCATTACACTTTTGGTTTTTTGACACGTGTATAACCAATTCCCTAAAAATGTTCTTTCTGCTGAAATGAGCAGGGAGGTTCGTTTGTCCTGAATGGAGCTTGATTGCTGGAATATGATCTCTGTTCTTCCTCAGCGTGTCCACTTCCATAGCACCTCATTTTCATCTGCTTTAAAAATGATGATTTTAGTGGAGAGATGGCTCAGCAATTCAAAGCCCTTGCTGATGTTGAAGAGGGCTGGTTTCCAGCTCCCAGTACCCATGGAACACAACTCTGAAGTGCCTGAAGCTACTCTTTCAAATAATTAGATGCTGTCTGGTTGAACAGGTACTGGCACACACATGTGCACACACTCACACACATAAATAAAATAAACTTGTTTATTTTACTTTTAACTTTTAAAATAATTATTATGGTTATGCAACCATATATCAATTGTACTATTCTAGATAAAATAATAAAAAATTTAAAATGAAATAAAATTTTAGCCTTTTGGGGCCTCAGGTTCTTGAAACTTTCATGGACTAAAATAATTATATATACTTTATGAGAGTGTCCTAAACATAGTAATATTCACAAAATAAAGTGAGTGACATATGTAATTTAGATATTTTTGCTATTTCTATAATTAATTTAATAAACATAGACTGGTATAATGAAAAATATGTCACTGTTCTTTTAGCAAAGCAATGAGCATCAAGTAGAAAAACCAAAAATTTAAAATTTGATGCAGTCACTTTTCCTACAGTAAGACTATAGATGTACACACAAAATCCTATGGGCATACAACTTGTGGAACCAATCAATGAAGTTTTAGTCAGTCACAAAGGAATGCTTATTGGATATTTGAAGTACTAGATAGAAATTGGTTACAGAATTTTTCAAGTAGAAGGAGCAAAATCGACAGAAACCATGACAGCATTGATAGATTTTCTAAATCATCGCTTTCTTATTTTGCTTTGGGAAAAGTAGAACTATTAGTCAACAATGTTAGATGCTAATGTTGAGAATTCTCCTTTAATTCAAAAGAAATAGGTAAACTGCTGCTCTTTCTAATTAGTTTTTCCTCATGTTGTGTCAGTGCTCTTTAATCTATATCACTAGAACTGAGATACCGATTTTAATAATAACTATTCTGAGCAGTGAATAAACAAATTCTAATGGGATATAATATGTCTATCTTCCTTCGATAAATAGGATCAATGCTGAGCAGAATTTCTCTATGGGGACAGGGGCACAAAATCCACTTAAGCAAATGAGTGACTGTCATGCTTGGCCTGAAAGAGATTTGGCCTACATTTCTGCTTATTGCCTTAAAGCTCAGTTCAGTTCCTTGTGCTCCTGTACTTGAACAAGTTACACGTGAATGAAGAGAAGTAAATATTAAGGGGTTGTCCCTTTTATCTTATCCTTAGCCAACTGATATCGTTTACAGGATGATTGTAATTTGATTTGAGTTTTAAATTGCAAACTAATACAGAAGGTCTCCTGAGAAATCAAATTTGTATTTTAAATATCAGAACATGGTGAGTGACTAATTTGGTTTTACTGATTAGTCCCACAAAACATTTGCTGAAGTCTTTGGTCAGCCTTTCCGAATCAAATTATAGTCATGTCATGATATAACAATCAATTAAAGACTGCATCCATGATACAGATAATGCCAAGTCTATTGTAGAAAATAGAAACAAATCGTAGAAACATGAAAATAAATATAAACCATAGTTGTCCTCACCAATATAGTAACTGGTAAAATCTCTTAAAAAACATTATCAGATTTTAACAATATATGAAATAATTGCATTATGATGCAGTGAAATTTATTTACATCAACAAATGTTAGCTTTATTTTAAACAACAAATGAATTCACATTATTAGCTATATAAGACATATAGTTGTCTCATTAAATGCAGAAAATAAGTATAAAATATGAAAAACGTTCTTTAAATAGAGTAGGACCTTCTTTAAGCTATAATATTCATTTAAGAGATCTACAATTAAGTCAACACTAGGCTTAATATTAAAAATGCTCATCTTGGATCACAAACAATGTATGTGCATATTATCTTAATATTTCAATTGAATACTGTAGCGAATAATGTAACCCTCACTAACAGTGAGACAGACAGACAGACAGACAGAGAGACAGAGACAGAGAGCAAAACAAAAAAAACAGCATTAAAGAAAATTATTAATGATTTTTAAAAATTCAAGTAACATGATTAAATGTAAAAAACAATGTAAAATAATCTTCCAAAATATGAGATTTAGTAATTGAACTTACTGTGATAGTTGAGCTCAGAATGAATACATAAAGGCCAATAGTATTTTGTTATACTAACAATGAATAAGTGTGAATTAAAATTTTAGTATGCTAGAGCATATGGAATAAAAACTGAAGTGGAAAATATTATCACATTTTTGCCACCAGAAATTAGAACCATGCACTTTTCCTGCAATAAGTTAAGGAATAAAGTAGACTACAGCACCTCCATTCAACCATTTAAGTATAGTCATACAGCACCTAACAATGGCATATGTTCCTGAAAATGTGTTGTGAGGTGATTTTATTGGTGTGTAAACATCACAGAGTGTACATATTACACACATAGATGATACAGCATATAACACACTTAAGCATATAGTGTGAGTGTGTGCTTGTATGTGTGTGTAGGCTTTTGGTAAAGTTGACTGCATCTAGAGCTATAATGTATTAAGCTGAATAAGATTAAATGAAGCAATGGAGAAAATTATGCTATGTAGATGTTCAATAAACATGATAGTTTGAGGCTAGATTAACTCAGAATATTATTCAGCAGTAAATCTTTTTCTGTGTGTGTTTTTTATTATTATTATTAAAAATTTCCACCTCCTCCCCCT
>LOEQ01011052.1:1849-14906 GCA_001685075.1 Bramus lutescens
CAGCTGAGGAGAGGGCACCTCAACTGGCCCCATCCTATAGCCACACTGATGAAATCTTGCATTACACTATAGAACCTTCAGCTGGTGATGGATGGAGATAGAGACAGAGACCCACATTGGAGCACTGGACCAAGATCCCCAGGTCCAAATGAGTAGCAGAAAGAAGGAGATCATGAGCAAGGAAGTCAGAACCATGAGGTTTGTGCCCACCCAGTGAGACGATGGGGCTGATCTAATGGGAGCTCACCAAGGCCAGGTGGACTGGGACTGATGGAGTTTCTGATCAATCCAGACTCTCTGAATGTGGCTAACATGGAGATCTGACTGAGAAGCCAAGGACAATGACACTGGGTTTTGATTCTACTTCATGTACAGGCTGTGTTGGAGCCTAGTGTGTGTGAGTGCTCACCTTCCTATAACTCGATAGGAGGGAGGACCTTGGACTTCCCAAAGGGCAGTGAACCCTGACTGCTCTTTGTACTGGAAATGGAGGGGAAGGGGGAATGGGAAAGGGGGAGGGAATTGGGATGAGGGGAGGAGATGGATATTAATAATAATAATAATAAATGATAAAATAAAAAGAATACATTTTTGTGCTTGTCCCCTCTCACCAAGAAGAAAGAAGCACAATTTTAACTGGGTGTATGCAGATCCTAGAAAGAGCATATTTCTCATTTAATATGTACTCTAGCATGTACAAAATGATTTGGAACGCTGATGGCTCTTAGAGTTTCCTAGAATAGGAAAAGGGTTTTCCACAGGTCTAGGTCACTCTGAATGCTGCTCAACCACTTGAACCACCTAATCCAATTGGCCTGATGATACTTATTGTGTCACTAGTAGACTGGGGAATTATTTTGGAGACTTGGAATATCCCCATATGTAAATCACATAGGGAAACTTTATTATTTGGAAGCAAAACTCTTCCATTATCACAGATACCTATTCTTCCTTGAGATACAGCTTTTTCCATGCTATTGAGAGTTAATTAAAACAGAACATTTAGTCACTAATTTGTGATGAAACATGAGCTTCCCTTCTTTATTTTGGCATTAATTGAACAATGAAGTCATAAAATACAGTATGTATACACAAATCCATTAAATATCTATATTTTTTCAGATAGAGCATCAAGATACATATGCAGTGCACCATAATTTTGTATCCTGATTTAATAAATATTTTCACTATATTTAATTATTCAAATGAGGGAAATTCTGATTATTAGAAAATGTTCAAAATTAAAATGATGAAAAATAATATTAAACCATTGCTACTAATATAGAAATATAATAATATCAATTTTTCTTTATTAGTGTATGGTTCAAACATAAAGTTTTAAACAATATATTATCCATAATCTTTAAATTATCTACCCAATGTATTCAAAGGCTGTGATAAAATGTATAACTCAGTCTGTAAGTTCTACATGAAGCTAACTTGTTGGATCCATAATTTTCTCATAGCATTTTTATCTCCTGATTTCTTAGTATATAAATAACAGGATTCAGTATGGGATTGATAACAGTATAAAATACAGCAAGCACCTTATTGCTTGCAAAACTACCAAATGGCCAGGCATAAATGAAAATACAGGGTCCAAAGAACAGAGTCACCTCCATTATGTGGACAGAGCCTTTGAAAGCCTGCCAGGTGATTTGCACTTTACAGTGACCAGAATGACAATGTAAGAAAGGAGCAAGAGGATCAAACAGATAAAAGACAGCAGCCCACTGTCAGCAATGACAAATAACTCTAGAGTGTTTGTATCAATACCAGCAAGCTTGATTACCAGGGGGAGATCACAAAATATGTTATTTACAATATTGTGGCCACAGAAAGGCAAATTCACTATCAATACCATCTGACTCAAAGTGTGTATGAAACCAATTGTCCAGGAAAGTAATGCAGATACATTCAGCAACCTGTGACTCATAATTGTCCTGTAGTGCAAGGGTTTGCATATGGCCACATATCTATCAAAGGCCATGACTATCAAAANAGCAAGCTTGATTACCAGGGGGAGATCACAAAATATGTTATTTACAATATTGTGGCCACAGAAAGGCAAATTCACTATCAATACCATCTGACTCAAAGTGTGTATGAAACCAATTGTCCAGGAAAGTAATGCAGATACATTCAGCAACCTGTGACTCATAATTGTCCTGTAGTGCAAGGGTTTGCATATGGCCACATATCTATCAAAGGCCATGACTATCAAAAGTGTCATTTCAGCACCCCCAAAGAGGTGCATGAAGGACATCTGGGCCATGCATCCCCATACAGAGATGCTCTTGTATTCTACAAGCAAGTTTCTGATCATCTTGGGTGTTGTGACAGTGGAAAGACACATGTCCAGAAAGGAGAGGTTTCTGAGAAGAAAGTACATGGGAGAACGAAGGGTGGAATTAGCTGCCACTGTGGCTATAATGAGACTGTTGCCCACCAGAGTTGCACCATAAATCAAAGAAAATATCACAAAGAAGAAAATCTGAAGTTGCCAATCTCCAGAAAATCCCAGTAAAACAAATTCTGTCACAGACGGTCCATTTTCATAATCCATTAATTCAACTCAGAAAGCTTCTGGGAGTTCATTTACTACAATGAGGTAAAAAACAAAAGCAGGACACAGTTATTGTTAGTAAAGATATATTTTGGTTATCAGTACAATATTGGTTGGTGATCTGAAAGCATTCAATGTTTAACACATCAATATAACCAAATAAAGGTTGAAATGATTTTAAGCAACACACACCTTGAAAATAACACTCATACAAAATAGAAATCATTTGAATGGGTGAAAGTTCTATCTTTTTACATATCATATGATATATTTTTGTAGATCCTATTTTTCCAATTCTTTTGTTCACACAGATTTAAATTAAAGATTAAATAGTAATTATTTTATTTTTTCTCTAAGATATAAATCTCCATTTTATTGGATTCCTTATAGTTTGGTGATTGAACTATAAATAGAATCCAGAATTGTACCAGTACATATATTGATGTGTTTTTCTGAAGAGTTCAACAAAGATTGCCTATTGTTTTTCAAACAAAAACACAAGTTAGAATTCAATTTGTACATGGAAACCAGTCTTCAAATTCATTAAAAATAATTGTTACCTTTAATCATTTTTGATATTTTATAAAAATATAAAGAAACATATATTCATACTCAGATTGTTTTAAGCTTTTTTTCACAGATGCTTCATTGCTAATTAACAAAGATGGGCAATTATGAAAAATGTACGTAATTGCACATGCTAGTTTTGAAGCAAATAACTAACATCATGTCTCAGTTTTCATACATAAATTCTGTTTGTACTTCATTGATTAATGTTAAACTATCTCAGCTGTGCTTTTTAGATGTCATAATTTTGCATTTTTAATTACCATAAAGAGTTTGTACAGTGATAGACTTCACTCTAAATATTTAATGGAAATTAAAAATGTTTAGTGCACATAACAAACACATGATACAAGAGTATTACTGATGTCATGTATATATAATGAAGCCATGATTGCAAAATTTATTGACACAAGTATATAGCTAACAAGAATGAATGCTAGTGAGTAAAGAAAATCTGACAGCAGAATCTATATTTATATCAATATGCCAAATGCATCAAAAATGCAAAGGATGTATTTCAAATTGATAAACATTCTTTGAAATCAATGGTCTCATGTAAAATTCATACAAGATGCTATTCAACATTAAAATAAGTATCTTAAAATGTATTTAACTACCACTGTTCTTATGTAACCAAAATCTGTTATGCAGAGAGCTTATAATCTAGAAATTCATGATAATAAAGAAAATTATTATAAAACTTATGCAAAAACAAAATTAAGAGTACTTTCATGTGAAACCTTCAAGTCTGAAATAAACTTTATAGTCAATAAACCGAAAAGGAGGCAATGTGGATAACATATGAATGTCTATAAAATGAAATGCATTAAGTACTTCTTTAAAATACTTTCCAGCGGCTTAAATCAAATACATTTCCCTCTAAGGCAATCCAAAGCATGTTGCAGATCAAATCTATTACATTTTTCACATTTTTGGGGTCTCTTGTTGGGGTACATACTTTGGCTGCCTTGTTTATTTGGAAACTAGCTGTTTTGCCTTTCTTATTATAGGGAATACTCTGATAAAATTCTTAAATTATTTACATTTTCTTCTTTCATTGAATGTGAATGTAAAACATCTTGTGCTTTCTTCCTTTTATCCAATGATCACTGTTTTTGTTTTTTTTAGTTTAGTGTCTAAGGATTATTTTTACAAAGGTTTTATAAATATCTGATTAAGAACACAATGTCATTCTCTATTTCCTTCTCAAATGGTGACTATACACAAATATTTATGTACTCTGTAAATCACCTGAATCTTGAAAAGAACAATAGCTCTAGTTTATAATTTTCAATTATATTATGGGCTTTATGAATGATCATATATCATTTCATATATTCATTGTAATTATTCATCAAGAGACTAATGTCAATTTTTTCTCTGTAGTATAGTCTTCAGAGCTTATTTTCTCTCAATTTTCACAGTAATTGCTAGTTCTAGCTTACCATGAAGTGATATTAAGTAAGCTCTCAATTCCAGGATTTGATGCTTCAAAGACTAAAACCTTCTTCTGGCCAACACAAATCATTAAAATGCCATTTTAGTAATGTAAAGTTAATGAATTTTTTCTACAATATTTTCACTTACCTTTACTAGCATACAGTATGAAGATCATAATATTTAAGGTAGTATATAAATTAAATATATGTTTAGTTTCTTTAATGGACTGCACACCATTCTTCAGAGTATTTCCACTTCCTTTAGAGATATGGGCCAATTACTGGAGACAGATTTTGGCAGTATTGGGAATGCAAACCTCAGGGGTAATTGTTACAAATAAGGATATTGTGACTTTAGTATGACCATGAGAGATTCTTGCATTTAATTTCTCACCTTGTAATGAGCTATATTTCTGCATTGGTGGTGCCCTGATTTTAATAAACATGATATTCTTGATGTTTTGATGGTGATATATTAAGTTTAGAATGATTTTATTGAGTAGAATTCCCTTTTATATATTACTCCAAATCATCCCTATAAAACTTCTAGTTTGTGGATTTTTTAAAAGAATAAACAATTTTGATTACAATTTTAATATAATTTTATGCATAAATTAATTAGTTAATCATGCAGGAAATTGAAATTTTGAAAGATTAAAAAATGTTAGATAATACTAGTGGAAATATATTAATATCTAATTATAGTACAGAGCTATCATAATGAAAATAGTATGGTACTAACCCAAAAGTAAACATAGATAAATGTAAGATAATAGTTTATGCAGATTAGAATCCATGCATTTACAGCCACTTAAGGAGGTTCCTGAAATTCAGCACACTGGAAGAAAGATTGTGTTTAGTAAATGGTATTAGCAAAACTGGATATGTACATGCAGGAGATTAAAACTAGGTCAACACCAAATAGATCATGGACCTCAATATAAGATTAAGGACTTTAAATCTGGGAAAAGAAAATTTAGTTAATTCATGCTGAAATATTTAGTGCTGTAACAATTCTGATTCCCAGTAGCCTCTAAGTTACCTGCCGACCTGGGTGTGACCTCTTATACTATTTATGCTGATGTAAAGTGCATATTCATCTTCTTTTCCAGATGTGGGATTTGGTTGCTGTTCTCCATTCCAACAGTGGATATTGATTTGTGAGTCTACCCCTAAATAAATAACCCACTATTATTCTCAAGTCTGAGTTAGTATGGGATTTCTTTTAAGCATATTTCTTAAAGTGGAGATGACGACTTTCTGCACTTTTGGGAAGAACTTTAGGATGTTCAGCCTTGCTAAAAGGAGTACAATACTGGGCGTTGAAGTAACATAGTCCTGCCCTACACCCAATTCACTCTATCTACTTCATGCTTATTTTGGAAAACATGAGCTCTCAATTTCTTACTCTGACATAAGGTCTTCTGCTTTTTACATGCTTCCTATCTATAATGGATTCTTATCCTTCTGAAACCTTTAACCCAAATAAAATCTCCCTTTTATATAAGTTGCCTTTCTCAGGATATTTGTAGTTGTTTTAATAAGTATGGGTCCCATAATCTCATGTGTTTTAATACCTGACACATAAGGATTGGCAAAATTAGGAGGTGTGGCCTTGTTGGAGTAGGTTTGGTCTTTTTAGAGAAAATGTGTTAATGTGGAGGAAGGCTTTGTTTTCTGTAGTCTCTTAATTATTTTTTAAATTACTTTTAATATTGAAATATTGCTTCTAGTATCCTCTTTAGAGCTGCTTTAGTAGCCATAAATTCCTTTCATCTGTTTTTTACCTCATAAAATTTTTATTTCTTTTTAATATTATTAAGTACATTTGCTCAGAAAAAGTCTGGTGAGACAGTGGTCTTTCAGAAATTTGGTCCATCTCTGAGGCACTTTGAGGCTTCTGTGAAATAGTTGTTACAAAATATAATTTAAACATAATTGCATCATTTTCACTTTTCCATTTTGTCCCCCCAACTCCTTCCATGTACTCCTCTCACTCCATTATAAAATCATGGCCTCTTTCTAAAATCATAATTATTACACATGTGTATATTACACAGATATGTTAATGCTACCTACTTAATAGTTCTAGTATGGTGTGTACTTATGATTTCTTGGATAATTACCTAGTCAATTATGGCAATAAGTCTACTTTTATTAATAGATTTAACCTTACTCTCTGGCTGCTTTCAATATCTTCTAATCTGTTACTTATAATATTTTAACTAGTTAATATCATGGATAATTTCTTTCATAGTCTCATTTGTTTTCTATTCAGTGGATCTCTTATACCTGGTGGCATTGTCTTTCATTAGATTGTGGAGTTTTATTCTAGTATTTTGTTGAAGATAATCTCTGTGACCCCCTTTATTGTATCTATTTCTATTCTCCATGCTTTCAGTTCAGAGGTAAGGTCTTTTAATGATGTCACTGAATTTCCATTTACTTTTCATACTTTCTAAAGTGTATCAGTGATATTTACTGAATAATGTAATTCCTCTTGCAATTCCTCTTCTTTGTCCTCTATCACAACCTTTCTGTTTCCAAAATATTAATTCTATGGGTAAGACTTTCAATTGAGGTTTAAATTGACCTTTTGTTTCACAATTACAGGTTTCTTTCTATTTGTATTTTCTTAAAAACTTCAAATTATAATTTCTTGGCTTAGATTGGCTTCATATTTTCTTTCATCTCCTTATCTTTGACTCTTTAAATTATTTGAACATAGTTACAAACATATTTCTGAATTCATTGCCAGCTTGTTCTTCTGAATCATTTTCAGTAAAGACTATCACAATGAGAATTTTATATTTTGATCAGAGACATTATTTTTGGTGTGATTTTTCTGCTGTAAAATTAGCAGAATCAAATATCTTCAAAATATCATTGTACAGTAACAAAACTGAATTCTTATAAACTGTACCTTAGTAAAATTTGCCACATTTTAAAAATATAAGTAAGCAGGCAGAAGAAATAGCTTCTGAGTTTGTCAGAAGAAATATTAGTTAATTTTATATGCTTTGGTAAAAATACCATAACAAACAAAACCTATAAAAGAAAGCATTTGATTACAATCTCTCCAGATTACTTTTAGGTTGCTGTAACTCATGTCCCATTCTGACTTCATTACTTGTGGTCTATGCTTGGTACAGCCCCCAAGTCACCTTACCTCTTTCCCACCACCTCTGTCAGCCATTGATTCCAGTACATCTTCATTCCTCTGTATGATATGATGACCTACAGAAATATTTTGTACCAGGAGTGTGTATTGGCTGCTAAGTTTATCATGCATGAAGGCAATTTTCATTATCCTTACTGGATTTCACTCTAGTCTCTTTATAATTAATCTTAGTTTTGTTGCAGCCAAAATATCAGGGATAATGTGAAAATTTTAAATCTATGAATAATATCTAGAAGGGAAAAGCAAATACAGCCCAAAAGCAGATAGTATATTTGTTTTTAAAAAATCATAGAAATTGCTCTCCAATTTAAAGAAAGAGATACCCGTTATGGTACAATAAGGGCACAGAATATTAAATTGACAGGATTAGAAAAAAATATTTCTCATGATATATGATAATAACCAAAACATTGACTATAAAGAACAAAGAATGATACTAAATACAACTAAATGAAAAGATCAAGTAGCATCTAATAGGGTAATGTCTGGCCTTTTGTTAGAGACTGTTGAAGCCAGAAAGGTTCTACAAACATGTTCTACAAATGCCAGAGGCCACTAAGAGTATACAGCAGGTGACAACTAGTACTCAATAGGTTGACCCACCAGATGAATAATTCTCTAATGGAGA
Source organism: Bramus lutescens (assembly GCA_001685075.1). NCBI lineage: Eukaryota > Metazoa > Chordata > Mammalia > Rodentia > Cricetidae > Bramus > Bramus lutescens. Next base: position 10,231 of record LOEQ01011052.1, read on the forward strand.
GCCCTACTTGGAAAGATTGTGGGGTCACTGTTGTAAATAACTGTCTCCTTTAATTTTTCTTATGTGTCACTAAAACCAGACATAAGTATTATTCCCACTGCTTGTGTGTTTATCACATGAACATTATCTACTGGGCACACATATATCTGTGGATTGTCAGGAAGATGATCCATGCTTAAATGTATAATTCTAATAAAAAGAAATATTTCTAGGACATTTTACATTACTCTGACATAAGAAAACAATAGTATTCTCAGTCACAAAGACAGCTAATTTTAGATTTCATAACAAATTCAATGCAAACTTGTTGTCCCTGAAGACAAACATCAGGTTGTACTCAGAAACAAATAAATGAGGTCAATTTCCCAGGTGTTTGTTAGAGCATGAAGCAATTTTAGTAGACATAACTTTCTCAGCAATGGACTTTCTGCATGTACTCCATGCACCCCCACCTTTAAAATTCAGCCAGCTATTTAGTGTTTAAGTTCTGAATTTCAATGTCACTTCCTGGATGGTAATGCTGACAAATTAGACCTATGTGTTTACTTTACTCACTGCCCAGCCAGTGTGACCTTTCTACCCTGGGAAGAACTATGTGATCAGCTTGACTCCCTTTTTTTATTGTTAACTCATATAGTGTTGTGACTCATATTTGTCCAGATGATTTGGTTGTGAGAAAATACAGAAGAGATGTAGGTGGAATTAGGAGAAAAATTTGAGAGAAGAGTGTATGTGTGTGTGTGTGTGTGTGTTGGTAGGAAGAAGTAGCTGAATGTGCAGAAAGATTATCTTTTGAGAGATATAGCTGAGTAGGTAGAGAGATATAGATGATGTAGCTGTACAGAAGAGAAATTTGTATATTGGAGAGATATCTATGAACGAAGAAGTATATGACTACAAGACAGAGATAAATGCCTGCAAATTAAAATATGCTACTATCTAAAGAGATGTAGCTGTGTAGAGAAATTGTCAAGAAAGAGAGATTATTTAAGTTAAAGTAAAAGAGAAAGATACCATCAGAAAGCACATGTTTTATTTATTTACCCCTTAGGTAGAAAAGTCTAGCCTTTGTCATATTAGTGGAATTTTTGCAGACTGGAAGTGGCCTTTGAGTATCCAAAAAGCCTTTGATAAAAGGATTAGAGGAAACATAGATGATAGTTCAGGTTGTTTTGCCATCCAAACTATCAATCACATATTACAGAGTAAGAAAATATTTTATGAAAAAACCACAAATTTAAGAAATATCTATCCACCAAACCAGCTGCACAAAACATTACAATGCAAACATAATCCTAAAGAGGTTCACTGCAAGTAACAGGTCACAAGGAACAAATAACCTGAGAACAGTAAACCAAATTAGGGACAAATACTCAGAAAACAACAACAACAACAACAAAATAACACAAATTAATAAACACTGCTCCTTAAGAATGCTAAATATTGATGTTCTCAAATTTTAAATGAGAAGACATAGACTACCAGACTGGATTAGAAAAGAGGCTCCATATGTCCATTACATCCAAGATACACAGTTCTCCATCATGGGTAGACATAATCTTAGGGTAAAAATAAATCAAGAGAAAGGTATTCAAAGAAAGTGGACATAAGATGGAAACAGGTGAGGCTAGTATACTATCTGACAAAATAGCCTTCAATCCAAAACTAATCAGAATATATGGGGAAGGACATGACATACTTAGGAAAACCACCAAGAGAATATTACAGATTTAAATATTAATGCACCAAACACAAGTGCACCCAAGTTAATAAAAGAAATACTACCATAGATACAATCACATATTGATTTTCACATCACAATAGTGGGCAAGATCAAGAATCCATGCTCACAAATAGACAGGTCATCAAGACAAAAACAAAACAGAGAAACACTGGGGTCAAACAATATCATAAATAACAGAGACTTATGAGACATGTACTGAACATTCAACCCAAACACTGGATTTAATCTTTAAAGTTCATGAAAGTTTCTCCAAAATTGATCACATATGTGGAACCAAATTAAGTCTCAACAGACTGAAGAAAATTTAAGGAACTCATAGCATCCTATCTAACAACCATTGATTAAATCTGAATTTTTTAAATTGTATTTATTAGTTTTTTTTCAAAATAATACCAATCAAAATCTCCATTCCATCCCCTCCTCCAATTGACTCCACTCACCCTTCCACCACAGCCCCTCTAATCCTTAGAGCTAGTAAGGAAATTTGCTTTCTGGAAGGTCCAAGGCCCTCTGTACTACATCTAGGCTGAGCAAGGTATACATCCAAAGATAACTGGATTCCAAAGGGCCAGTACATGCAGTAGATATAAATTCCAGTGCCACTGTCAGTGGCCCCATCAGTCTGCCCCAGCCATACATCTGTCAACCACATTCAGAGGAACTAGTTTTGTCCTATGCTTATTCCTTCCCAGTCCAGCTGGAGTTTGTGAGCTCCCATTAGCTCAAGTAAACTATTCAGTGGAAAAACACTTTGTGGTCTTGACCTCTTCGCTGATATTCTCATTCCTTCTGCTCTTTAACTGGAAGTTGGGAGCTCAGTCCAGTGCTCCATTGTGGGTCTTTGCCTCTGTTTCCATATTTTGTATAATGAAGATTCTATGGTGATATTTAAGATAATCATCAATCTGTCTCCAGGGCAAGGCCAGTTCAGGCACCCTCTCTATTGCTAAGAGTCTGAGCTGGGGTCATCCTTGTGGATTCCTGGAAATTTTTCTAGGACCAGGTTTCTTGCTAACCCTGTAATGGCTCCCTCAATCAAGATATCTCTTTCCTTGTTCTCATGTCTGTCCTTCATCCATCTTGACTATCCCATTCGCTCAAGTTCTCTTCAAGCATCCCCTTATTTCCAGATCTTCCTCTTCTTCCCTTCCTCTAACAATGCTTTCCATTCACCCAATTTTGTCAGGTGATCTTGTCTGTCCAATTTCCAGATGGGTCTATACATGTTTTTCTTTGGGTTGACCATATTACTTTGCTTCATTAGGGTCCTGAACTATAAGCTCAATGTCCTTTATTCATAGTTAGAATCCACTTATGAGTGAGTACATACCATATTCATGTTTTTGGGTCTGGGTTACCTCACTCAGGATAGTGCTTTCTAATTCCATTAATTTGAATGCAAAATTCAAGTTGTCATTGTTTTTTTTTTACCACTGAAAAGTACTCTAAGATGTAAATATGCCACATTTTCTTTATCCATTCTTCAGTAATGGGGCAGCTAGGTTGTTTCCAGGTTTTGTCTATTACAAATAATGCTGCTATGAACATAGCAGAACAAATGCTATTGTAGTATGATTGAGCATCTTTTGGTTATATGCCCAAGGTATTATATCCAGAGGTAGGTTGATTCCCAATTTTCTAAGAAAATGCCATGCTGATTTCCAAAGTTGTTGTACAAGTTTGCATTCCCACCAGCAATGGATGAGTGTTCCCCTTACTCCACATCCTCTCCAGCATAAGCTATCATTGGTGTTTCTAATCTTAACCATTCTGACAGAGTTGTTTTGATTTGCATTTCCCTGATAGCTAAGGAAGTTGAACATTTTCTTAAGTATCTTTTGGCCATTTGAAATTCTCCTGTTGAGAATTCTCTGTTTAATTCAGTACTCCATTTTTAAAATTGGGTTAATTATAATTTCAATGTCTTATTTCTTGGATTATTTATATATTTTGGAGATCAGTACTCTACCTGATGTGGGGTTGGTGAAGATATTTTTCCAATCATTAGCCTGCCTTTTTGTTTTATTGACTGTATCATTTGCATTACAAAAGCTTCTCAGTTTCAGGAGATCCCATTTATTTATTGTTGCACTCAGTGTCTGTGCTACTGGGGTTATATTTAAAAAGTGGGTTATTATGCCCATGCATTGAAGGCTACTTCCCAATTTCTCTTCTATCAGGTTCAGTATGGTCAGATTTGTAATGAAGTCTTTAATCTATTTGGGCTTGAGTTTTGTGCATGGAGATAAATATGGATCTGTTTTCATTCTTCTACATTTTGACATCCATTTATGGCAGCACCATTTGTTGACGATGCTTTCTTTTTTCCATTGTATAATTTTAGCTTCTTTTTTCTTAAATCAAGCTTTATTTAAGACATTTATATAACTAAATAAAAAGCAGGGAATCTAATATATAGAACACAAAGTGTGTCAGCTTTGTTGGAAATAATGGGAGGAAAAGGAAGAGAGCTCCTGGTAAGTTATCTCTATTACCTACCAAAATTTTCCCCAAAGCCCTTGAAGCCATCTCTGTCTCAATGTCTGCTTACTTTTTGGTTCAATTCTATTATTCCTTGATTCACATATCTGCAGAAAAAGACAGTGTGTTAGGGATGAATGTGATTTTAAAGCATTTCATACATTAGGTCTCTATGATACCACAAGTATCTTTCTGAATTAAGAGCCTTGAGTTTCTTATAATGAGGTTTTAGAGACTCTTTAAGGTTCTTTTTTAGTTTTTTACTTATTTATTAAAAATTTCCACCTACTCCACTTCTCCCAATTTCCTCCCACTCCCCTCACACTCCCTCCCCCTCCCTCTCCAGTCCTACCAGCAGTCAGGGTTTCCTGCTCTGTGGAAAGTCCAAGATCCTCCCCCTCCATCCAGGTCTAAAAAAGTGAGCATCCAAACAGACTAGGCTCCCACAAAG
>LOEQ01011053.1:22501-42237 GCA_001685075.1 Bramus lutescens
TAATGAGGTCTGGTGCCCTCTTCTGGCCTGCAGGCATACACACAGACAGAATGCATAATAAATAAATAAAAATCTTTAAAAAACTGTTCCAAATAGCAGACTATAGAAAAAAAAGACCACAAATTCAAAATTACTACACTGGGTGTGAGTGATGTTCTTTCAGAACTCATCTCTACCTAAGCACTTTACATATGTTATCTTAATTATTTCTTGCTATCTTTGTTTGATTTAGTTTGTTAATATTTCTGCTTCCCAGATTAAAAATACCCACAAAGGATATTATTATTGCCTTGAGAAAAATTATTAGTGTATTGTTCATTGAATTATTCCCAATAATTTTATGTAACAAACCATCTCAAAACCCCACAGACTTGTTTATTTTTTATTATTTTTGTATTTTATAAATATTTATTTTAATGTATGTGAGTATTTAATCTGTGTGTATGAGGTCAGAGGAGGGTGTCAGATCTGGAACTGGAGTTGCAGATGGATTTGAGCACCCATGTGGGTGCTGCAAAATGAACATAGGATCCACCAAAACAGCAGTAAATGCTCTTAACCACGGAGCCTCTTCAGTCTCTATTTATTTTTAGCTAATATGTATGTGTGTGTGTGTGTGTGTGTGTGTGTGTGTGTATCTTCATAAATTCATGTGGATCGCATGCATGCAGGTGCCCACAGAGGCCAGAAGGCTGAATCCTTTGTAACTAACTGGAGTCACATGTGACTGTGAGCTGCTGTATGTGAATCCTGGGAAGCAAACACAAGTCCTTTGAAAGAGCAGTAAAGGCTCTTAACTTCTGAGCCATCTCTTCAGCCCTGGAAAGCTACACTATTACAAAGACAAGAATTGATACATTTTATTCCTGGAACTAAGGGGAGGTTGCTGCCCTTCTGTGTATGGCTGGGGTTGCGTGTGTGTGTGTGTGTGTGTCTCTGTCTCCTATACTCATTTTCTCATTCTTCTTCAACTACCAGCTACCTAGAGGTGTTGTTTTGTTTTTGTTTTTAGTTTTTTTTTCTCATGAAAAGCCATAAGACTAGAAAAACATAAAACCAAGGTTGAAAGCACATTAATGCTTCTATTCATGTCGTGTCCATTGACATTCATTGGTCAAAGCAAGAACAGGATCAAGGGGCAGGAAAGCCTGTTTCTCTTATAGTGGGGTGATATTATAAGGAGATATGGCGTAATGTGCGGAAGTGTAATCCTATTAGCTGAAGAAAGTCTGATTCCAGTAGTCGGATCAACTTCTAGTTGGGGGTATGGAATTGAGAGAATGTGGACTTCACTGAGCAGGGATGGGGAACAGCTAGAGGAGATGAATCATGCTGCACAGATCAGAAGGAGGAGGGTCAGGTGAGGGGTTAGGAACACGACACAAGAAAGTAATGTTCTTTTTCCTCATTTTTACAAGCTCAGGCCAAGTGGTCTATTTTGCAACTTGATTGACAGCTATCTGAGCAAATAAGGAGGCTGTTCTGAGAGAACAGCAACATCCCACCTTGGTCTGTTCAAAATCACTGCATAATTATAACTGAGAGTAGTCATGGCTAGATTTCTGGCCACTGTTTATTCACAGCGTATTTTATTATGTTCATTAAAATCCTGGCTCAAATCTCCTTTTCTACAGCACAAATAATATTCTAAGTAGGTTTCTTAAGAATTCCAGTGCTCACAACAAGAATATTTCTTAATTTGAGGACTATATTTTGGATCAGAGGCCAACTATTGACTTCTTTGGGTTTTTTGAAAAGACTGCTCTGGGGGAAGAGCTACAGGCTTATTTTTCTAGCTGCCGCAGATAATATGGAGTTATAACAAAATTAATAGCATTTCTCAGACATGCAGTTTGTAGCTTAAGGGAGATATTTTAGTTCATGCCAACGGTAGTACTGCAATTAGAAATAGGATCAGAGCCATATGAGAAAAGACTTAGGGTGCCATGATAGGAAATTTAGATTTCATGTAAGATTGTTGAGAGAGGAAATAAAACATTGATTGATTCCCCCCCAAACATCTGATAGAATGAGAAGAATAGATTTGAAAGAAAACAATGGGAAGGAAGCAGAGGCACCAATTTAGAATTGATGAGGTGTTTCAGGCATGAGGTAATAAGAACAACCACATTCTTATTCCGGGGGCACCCTGCTCCTTTGGAGACCATCTGTTCGTAACATTCTCTAGCACTCCCAATTCCAAAACAACAAAATTCTGGAAGGGTTTTGATGGAAGTGCCATCTGAGTTTTAGATTTGTGTTGTTTCTTTAAAAATAGATACACTTCCTAAAACTCCTGGCTTAAAAAGTAGACAGCAAACTGCTCTCTCCTTTCCCTCTCTGTTCCTGGGCATCAGGTTCGGGGCATAAATGCATCTTATAATCCACTGGGGAAACAAGAAGGCATGCTAAGTCTAAAGTCTAGAAGAGGTGAGAACTTGCTCTTGGTTTTGCTTCTGGTCAATATCAGCATCTTGTTTAAAGGAATGGACACCCCCACCCCCAGCATGGGAGAAGAAGATGGATTTGTTGATAGCCAGTCAAGAACGGCTGGAACCATTCCAGGAGAACTTTAAGTCAGGATAAAGCCATAAACAGGCAAGGAATGGTTAGGCAGAATCAAGGTCATTATCATCACTATAAATTATTACTATTATTGTGAGTGTGGGATCAATCAAGTTGAACTGGGCAGAAAGTTCTCTTCCTGTATCCTACCTCTCATAATAAAGGTGTCTTCATCATATTGGGCAGGGCTTGCTACAGGGCCAGCATTCTGCCTTTCCCCTAGCATTCCTAACTGGGACCACTGTGTAAACGCTGCTGTCCTAGACTGGGACTCACTGAAGCATTTGCATTGTCTCTTTATAGAGCTGTTAAGTTCCAGAGTCGACAGTGTCTGTTTCAAAGGGTCTACTGTTCTTACACCATCCTCCTCACTTTCTGTCCCTGAGTGTAAGTTGTGTATGCCTCTTGCAGGCCTGCTGAGATGATGACAGTGTCTTAGCTCATCTGAGTTGCTGTAATAGACTATCATAAACCAGTGGTTTATAATAACAGTCACTAATTTTTAACAACCCGGAGGATGGGAAATCTAAGATTTGAGGGTGACTGTGGCCTGCAGGTACTCATATTTTCACTATGTACTTGCATGAATGAGTGTCAAGGGAGTTTTTCATGGTTTGTGTTTTGAAAATATATATTTTTATTAATTGAGAATTTTATCCAATATGTTTTGATCACATTCACCTCCAACTCCATCTCTAAACTCTTCTAGATTTATCCCCAACCCCTCTAGGTGCCAAACATATTGTCCTCTTTTTCAGGGTCTTTTTTTTATCTGCTCAGTTTTTTTGAATATACACATGAGGTATTTAATGTTTCTTACATTCCCTGTATTAACAATTTCAATATTAACATTATTTTTTATTACTTTAAAAAACACCAATCCAAATTCCCACTTCCTCCCCTCATCCCATTCCCTCCACACCTCCTTCCAACCCCACCCACTCTAATCCTATGAGAGGTTAAGGAACTTTGCCTTGTGGAAAGTCCAAGGCCCTCCCCACTACATCTAGGCTGTCTGATCAGTTTTTACTAGTACATGATAATTGTACAAAATAATGGATTTTACTGTGACAGTTTTATACATGCTTATAGCGTATCTGATCACAGCTGATCCTTGTTCCATTACTCTTATCGACTAGTTTCTAGGATCTCTCTAGAAGGGCTTCAGTCTCTGTAGTGATAAGGGGAGAAGGCCTGCTTTTCGTCCGGCCCAGCTCCCGCACGGCTAGNTTTATTAACCAATGAAAGTAACACATACACAGATGACCCTCCTACATCAAGTCTCACACATAGCAGAAGCCTCCTAGCCCGATTATCTCCTAAAGACCTGCTCTCCTACTGTAATCCCATTGGGTTTCAACGTAGGGATTTTGGGAGGGACACTGGCAATCAGCCTGCAGCAGACTTGTCTCGTGTGCCATGGGGCAAACGTCTCTGTGCTCTAATTTTAACTTTGGTGGGTCTTGGGAAGTTGTAGCTCTAGTTCTATCATCTTGCTTAAGCTTTGTATTTGTATACACAGTTTTTCCTAGGGAAGAGGACACCAATTTGGTCAGCCTTGAAAACACACATACGAGTAACATCATACAGACTGAGCATGTTTTATTTAGGAATCTTTATGTATATACATATGCATATGGAACAACAATTAGTTAAAAAAGGTCATGAATTTGAAAGAGAGCAAGGAGGGGAGATGGGAGAGTTTATTTAGAGGGAGAAAAGGAAAAAAATGATGTAATTATAATCTCAAAAATAAAAAGACTCTAAAATGGATACTTTACTTGACATAATAATCAATAGAAGAGCTGCATTGTTAAGAGAAATCCCATTAATAACAACTTAGCAACACAGTCTCAGCATATGTCTCCAGATTTATAAGGAATATAACAGAGTAAATATTTAAATTGATCCAAATTACTACAAATGAAATAATGGGCTTGGTTATATATATTTTAGCCAACATATATATCAGTCAGCTTGATCACAGCCAAAAGCCTTATTTTGTGTCTAGATTAAAACCGGAGGTGATGGCGATGAAGCACTCTATACTTGAGCAGAACTGAAAATCAACCTTACCACAGGAGGTAGATCCTAAGGAGTTTTTGAGACTTATTGACCCAGTCTGGAAGCTCTTGGGCCACAATTCCAGAGTCCTTTGCATAGTACTTTCAGGTCCTGTTGTGTTCTCCACAGTGCCATGTTGACTATCCAGGCTCTCTGAACTCATCAGCATACCACATTCCAACCAGATGATCCAGAACTAACGGAGGTAATCTCCTGTCAAGGGGCACTCCCCTGGGAAAGCAGACCTTTGCCTGCAAATGCCAACTTCCAAGATGATCAGCAACGATGCAGAGATCCAGACAGTGCTGCTGATCTTCCTTGTGATTTTGACTGTGAGAGGACCAGAAAGGAGACTGGGTGAAAAACAGAAGCCTTTGAACATGTAGGAAAAGAACAACAGTCATGCAGCTTTTGTGAGTGTTAGAGGATAGAGCTGATTTTATACCTGTCTGATGGTCTAATTAGTGGCAATTATTAACAGGGAGTTGCTTCGCTTCAGTGACCACACTTCTAAAGCTGACGTTAAACATCTGCCTAATCAACACAGAACATGCTTTTCAGACTCATCTCTACCCACTTTCACCTCTGGAATCAGCAAGCATTGCTCAAGAAAGTGCTACCTCCTGTTATCAGAAGGGGTGAACTCCCTCCCTCCAATTCTGTCATTGCTGATCTTAACCAAGAGGGCAGAGCCTTCATGGTCTAATTACCTCTTAAAGGCCTTGATTCTTGCCTCAGTGCTGAAATCATTTGTGGGGTGTGTGTGTGTGTGTGTGTGTGTGTGTATGCACCTGCACATGTGTATGCAGGTTCATTGGCTGTGCATGCTTGAGAGGACCAGAGCTGGATATCAGGTATCCTCCTCTATTGCTGTCTGCCTTATTCCTTTGAGGAAGGGTCTCTGACTCAACCTGAAGCTTGCTATTTTTATGCTAAGCTGGTGGCCTGTAAACCACAACCATCTTCTTGCCTTGGTCTTTCCCAGTACAGGGTGACAGGCAGGAGGTTGGCACAGAGGTTACACACCTACCTTTCAAAATGAAATTTTGAAGGTACATAAACACATTTTTACTCTTTAAGATTCATTATCTAATAAACAGAACATTTTAGACATTTCTATTACACAAGAGAAATTATTTTTATAAATGAATCTTTTTTAGATAGTATCTCCCTGTACAGTCCAGACTGGCCTTGGTCTCTGGATTTGCCTGTGCCTTCCAAAGGCTGAGGTTGCGGATGTGTACCACCATGCCTGTCTAACAACTTACTTTTAATGGTTTGATTACTAATTCATGGGAACTAGTTATTAATTTTAATACCTTCCAGGAGTATTGCAAAGGCAGGCTCAGATTTAGCATCTTCCAAGCAGTGGGGATTTCCAATCCTCAAGGTATGGAGCATAATCTTGAAAGGTTGACCCACTTAGTGCACAACTCACAGTATACCAATTGGCAGCTCTGGGTTTTACCTACATATAAAATCAGCTTCTTTATGGAGTCAACCTCCACGGATTAAAAACAATATAAGCATCCACATAAAAGGCTGAGCTAGCACAAGTCCACATTAATGAAACAGCATTTGCTTGCATACAAATGCATTTCTGTAAGTAGTTTTGTTGCATTACTTGAAAAGAAAAGCCTGACTTATGTTCTATGTACATTTGATGACAAAGGCCAACTGTGGTAGAGGCAGTTAGTTATGACACCTTCTTTGAGGATTAGGGCTCAGAGATCTCTCAGAACTAAGAGGAAGAAATGGTTAGCTCTGCCTCATGGCCAAGATCATAATAGAAGCCACAGATGGTAACATCTGGATGAGCTGGGTTGGGACACTATTGCAATGCTCATTCCCTAGCAGATAGCCTGCACAGCAAACACCTGCATTCGAATGGAAGGAAGGCCTGTGTCATGACTGATCATTCCCCTTTTCAGTGGCGCTGAGTTCTGAACACGTTTGTTTCTAAATTCTTTGGTTACTGGCGTTTTGAAAGAGTAACGGCAAAACAAACAAACAAACACCTCTGTGTATGTTCTTTCTGTTTATAAATACAACTTCCTTTCCCTTTATTATTAGCTCAGCTTAAATACCACTGGAAGCTCTCTCACTTCACTTTGGCTGTTTGTTACTCTTGTGAATTTAGCATTTAAAGACTGATCACAACCCGAACCCACCCTGAGCTGATGGCAGCTCTGTCAGGCAGCTGGTTTCAGTCTTGAGTGGTGACCAGAGCTGTGCTTCTTGGAGGAAGATCTCCTCCAGTAGGCTCACGCTCTCTCTCACAGACTTTCATCTTCTGTCTCCTTTCCCCCCTTCCTTCCCTTTTATTTTACTTTCAATTATGTGTCTGTATGTGTGGTTGTATACACACAGATGCATGTGCTTGAAGAGGGCAGAGGCGTAAGATTCCCTCGAGGCAGGAGTCACAGGAGGTTGTAAGCCACCCTGCACGAGGCTTGGAACTGAACTTAGGTCCTCTGCACGAACGCTTTGCTCTGTTAACAGTTTAGCCATCTCTCCAGCACCACAATACCATTTTTCGTAAATAAATCTTTTCATTGTTTTAAACAACAACAAACTCCCCCTTTTCTTTCATTTAAGAAGTATTTAGGACACATACAACAGGGCACCATTTATCCTTTCCTTTCATCGTCTCGCGTAAAGTCTGGGGGTGACTGCCCTACTTCGGCTCTCTGCCACGGTGCTGCCGTCACTGGTCTCTTCTTTCTCCAGGCCTCCAGCCCTTCCTCTCTGCTTTGCCTCGCCTCAGAAGTGGATGTGTCCTCTTCCCCATTCTCCTGGCTTTCCATTGTTTTTTCAAGGTTTGTCTCTTCTGTCTCCATCAGAGTATTCCGTTCATCCTCTGTCTCCTCATATCTTCCTACTGCTTGCTTTTCCTTGGGGGAATGCTGTCCCGATGACATTGAACTCAGTCCACTGTCTCCTTCCTCTTTCTTCTGCCCTTTGTGGGCCCGTTCCTCCACCTGTGTAATGTCAGTTACTATTTTCTCTATGTCTCCTTCCACTTTCAGACAGCATAACCTTTTAAAGTTCATTGTTAGAGGGCTTTCCAGGTATTTCCTCTTCTGTTTTGAGATACTATATCATTTATGTAACCTAAGTTAGCTTTGAACTCATGACATTCCTTCTGTCTCATCCATCTAAATGCAAGGGTTACAGGCATTTACATATACACACTTAGTTTCAGATTTAAAATTTCTAAACTGTATACATGCATATGAACATACACTTACTTGCGTTATTTTTGCTTGTGGCTTTATAAAGCTAGATTGGGATTGATTATTCTAACTGTACTGAATGCAATCTTTTATTGACTTACTAGTGTGGGAAGGCCTTCTGTATATGTGTTGCTTTTATTGGTTAATGAATAAAGAAGCTGCTTTCGGCCAATAGCTTAACAGAATAGGGCCAGGCTGGAAAAGATATATAGAGAGAGTAGGCGGAGTCAGGGAGAAGCCATGTAGCTGCCAGAGGAGAAAGACACGAGCTGCCAGGTAGAAACTTGCTGGTAGGCCGCAAGCCTTGTGATAAAATATAAAATAATAGGAATGGGTTAATTTAAGGTATAAGAGCCAGCTAGCAATATGCTTAAATGATTGACCAAGCAGTGATTTAATTAACATAGTTTCTGAGTGATTATTTCTGGTCTGGGCAGCTGAGAAGTGAACGCCTCCAAGTACAACCTACTATGCAAATAAAAGAATGATTTTATAAAAAAGAAGAAACAGAAGTGTTATGTAAATTGACATCTCACAGCATGCTGTTGTGAACTTCCTTCGGAGAGAAAAAGGCAGAGAATAGCAGTTTGCAGATTATTATAATTGAAAATTTGGAAACCATGAGTTTGTGAAGTAAGAAACCTACACAAACAGGGTATGTTTTGGGGACACAATTCTCTAAACTGTAGCCTTTGACTGAGGAGGACAGCAGAGTCAATCATGGTCAAAATGCATGGTCAAAACTGGCAATGGATAGAAGATAGGCATGCTTAGGGTATCAGGCAAAACCTCATTTTATTCTACAGTTGAGGGGATAATTTTGAACCTTGGTTTTGGAGATAGAACATGAAGACTAATTTTAGTACATATATTTTTCTGTAATTTTGAAAAATTAAATTTGTAATTTTCTGTTTTCAGTATTTAGCACGTAAAAGAGCTTAACATGGTCTTGTACTTGTAGACTTTAGTCCTCCATAGTGGAATTTGGAGGGGTCCCAAGGGGACCTTACCTGAAAATGTAGACCAAAGGCATCAGTATTCAGACATTTCCTTTCAAAGTTCTCTTTGATATGTATAAAAGCAGGGAAATTTGCCTGCTAGTATCTGATGTATTTTGTAAATGTGTAGAGGAATAACTAAGAAAATAAAATTTGCCTTTTATTCCAGTACCCAGATTTGGCTGATACTATTAATTGCACATGTGCATGTGTGAGCATATGTGTCTATGAGTCTTATGAAGATAAGAAACAGACGAGAGTGTATTACTCTTCCCTGGAGGCTGTGGCAGAGCTTTATTAAAATTCCAGACTTGGTACAGAATGAGATATTTAATCTCAAAAATCTTAGCTCCATAATGCAGATTTTTTGGATTTTAGAGTATTGTAGATTCAGAGATGTGTAACTTGCAAAGTTTAAGCAAATATTCCAAAATCTTTGGGGGAAAATCTAAAGTTGAAACACTTCTGTTTTCACTCATTTCAGATAATGAATAATCTGCCTACCATAATGCATCATAATTTTAGGTACTAAGAATATATATTTATTATATATATAATATATATTTGATTAAAGTATTGTTATGACAGTCAAGCTGACATAAAATATACCAATATAGTAATATTAGTGATATCATATACAATTATTGTAAAGGAATATTGTAAGAATTACCCATTATTTCATTGCCCTCTGCAATGATCAACAGCAGAATTTGTGATCTGTAATGGCAATCATAATTGTAGGTATTTATGTATCTAGAATATGCTTTTGTGTGTTGCTTTAATATTCTTCCCTTATTATTGACTTTTTAAATGGGAACATAGTAAAAAGTTTTACCTTTTAGCTATATTTAGATATCAGTTACTTATTCCTTCTGTATTAGCATTCCTAGACAATTGTCACCATTCTCCATTCAAACTAGTTCTTTAAGGCCAAGGTTCCACATATGAAGAAGATCATGCAATGTTTACCTTTTTCAGTCTGGCTCATTTCAGTGAACACACTGTTATTCAGTTCCATAGGTTTTGCTGCAGATGATAAGATTTCATTCTTTCAAGGATGAACAATATTTTACTGAGTACATACAGCACATCTAACTTACTGCCTGAGTTGTTGATGGACACCTAGTTTGTTTATATCTTGATTATTTTGAATACTGCCATTGGGAGTATAGATATTTTTTCACTGTATATTCAAACCACACCTAAGAATGAACATTTTATCTCACCATTTTGGATAATATAGTGTTAAGTGTCATTAGAAATTCAATGCATTTTATTCCTTCCTTCCTTCCTTCCTTCCTTCCTTCCTTCCTTCCTTCCTTNNNCTTTCTTTCTTTCTTTCTTTCTTTCTTTCTTTCTTTCTTTCTTTCTCTTCTTTGGTTTTTCAAGACAGGATTTCTCTGTAGCTTCAAACTAACACAGATCCACCTGCCTCTGCCTCTGGAGTGCTGGGATTAAAGGTGTGCACCAACATGGCACAACTTCAATTCATTTTCATACCTTAAGGGTATCTTTCTTCCAGGATAATCCTGTTTTAGTTTTTGTTAATCAAAATATATTTATTATATAAATCTACTTTATAGTAAATTTCATTAAGTGGGTTGTTATTCAGAAACTGTTTGTAACCAAAATAACTGTGACTGAGTTTTTTTGTGCCTTAGTTACTTTTGTATTGCTGTGATAAAACACCAATAGCCAAACAAAACCCCCAAACAAACAACAAAACAAAGCAAGCAAACAAAAAATCCTATCAGGACCAAGGCAATTTAAAGGAATAAGAGTTTGTTTCCAGAGAGTTAGATTTCCCAGGGCAGGGACAGCATGACAGAAGGCAGTAGGTATGGTCGTAGGAACAGGAAGTGGAGAGGTAGCATCCTCTACTGAAATCAAGAAGCAGAGAGCAAACAGCAAGCTAGGCTTTTTTCATTTCAAAAGTGGCTCCTGGTGACCCATGGTTATACCACCTAATCTTCTCCAAACAGTGCCACCAACTGGCAATGAAGTATTCAGATACCCGAGACTATGGGGGACGTATCTCATTCAAACCACAACAGTATGGCCACCAAGTCATGCCGTCTGTCATTCTGTGCTTTGAATTATTTGCTAACCAAGTGAGCTCTGAGTGCCTCATTTAAGAACCATTAATTTGTAGAGGGACTTTAATCTGCTCCTTTATGACTCTGATAAATTATGAACCTGTAAATGATACACTCATTGTTTACTTTAGTAGCTCCTTTTCATTAATGAAATTATAGATTGAAAGATGTCAAGTGTTTCCATAGTTGCAGTTCACTTGAGTTTTGGGCTAGGAGAGAAAACAGGGGCATTACAGACCACTATGAGAAAAAATTAAATTGAACAAAGTTCTCAGCAAAGAGAACAAAAGAACAATACTATGAACATTCAGAGTCTTTATGAAATTGGAAAGGAAACAATCCAATTAACTGTAAGACACGAGATAGGCTCTTCAGGCAGACAGTTACTGCAATTCTTAGACAGTTCAGTTGTAGTTAGGTAGAAGTGGGGGACCCCTTGGTTCTGTCACATAAAACACAAATGTACAGAATAGTCTACTATTTTCTTTCAGGATGGATTTCAAACCATGGTAAAACTTACCAAGAAATTGCTAGAAGATTGGATTTTAAAATTCATTCTCTTTGAGTGATCATCTGTGTTGCAACAATTTAGCTAATCTGTACTAGAATGTAATAACTTGAGTCAACAAGTCTGAGGAATTCATTTTAAGTGCTATCACATAGTGATAAAAAGAACAGGTGCCTGACTTTTTTGAAAAACATTTCTTTTTTTTTTGCAAAACAGATTCAGATTTTTTTTAAACCTCTTCACTCTATATAAAAATGAACTGGTGAAGTTTTATTTTTAACATTGCTTCCTCCCTTCCTTTAGCCAATTGCAATGCTTTACTTAATTCCAATGCATTTCTCCCTATAACAGACTAGTTTTTATTGTTCTGAATAAAAAGGTTTCCATACGACTCCTTAGCACCTCATTATCTGTTTCAATGATTGCAATAGGACAGAAATAGAGCAGTGAGATCAGGAGTCCTTCTGCCCGTTCCTCTGTTACTTCTCTTAGGCTTCACAATTTTCTTCCACTCTATTGCACGCAGAAGAATTACATGCCATTGTATCTGGACCGATTTATTTTGGGACAATGTAGGTGCTTCATGGAGAACTTAATGTAGTAATTATTTAACCTAACCATGCACATAGACAGACTAATTGAAACTTCTTGCTTTTCTTTCTTTCTTCAGTGCTTTAGCTGGGTTTGAAGTAAGCATTTTACATCTCTCCTGGTTGAGCTTGCTGGTTAAATCTTCCTGCTTATAAAGACATGCAAATCAATTGTTGGTGGCTATACTGTCTATTCAACATTTATTCAGTAACACTTCATAGAGTATCAGTCAATTATTAGATATTATTCTGAATACTAGTTTATGTTGCCGGAGGGCACTTGTTAGTTTTCCAGCTGCCCAGACTCCCAAAATAATCACACAGAAACTATATTATTTGAATCACTGCTTGGCCAATCACTTAAGTGTACTGCTAGCTAGCTCTTATATCTTTGGTTAACCCATCTCTATATTTTATATTTTACCATGAGGCTCGTGGTCTACAAGCTGGCAGCTCGTATCTTTCCCCTCTGGTGGCTCGAAGGCATTTCCTAACCCTGCCTTCTTTCTCCCAGCATTCAGTTTAGTTTCCCCCTCCTAGCTCTACTCTGCCCTACCACAGGCCAAGCCAGCTTCTTTATTCATTTTTTTGTTTTTTTTTTATGCTTCTTTATTCATTAACCAGTCAAAGCAACGTATATACAGAAGTACTTCCCATATCAAATTTATATTTTATATAAATGAAGAGGGAGATATATAAGAAGAAACACACATCATGTAAAATACAAAGACTTATATAGGTACCTATTGATAGAAAGAAACAGTGGTATATTATACACAATGGAATACTGTCCAGATATCAAAAGAATGTAATTCTATTGTTTGCAGAAAAATGTATGGACCAAGAGAACATGCAATGTAGAATTGTTGAGACCCAGAAAGATAAATGCTGGGCTGTCCATTCTTGTATATGTAAACTGAAAAAGTTGCATATGATTATTAGAGCATGAGAAGTAAAGGGAGATTGGATAATGGGTCTTAAAGCAAAAAGAATAAATCCCATGTATCTTAGGGCAGTGGGATGAGAAGTTCATTATGATTGATGTATTATTGTGAAGATCTAGAAGAGAGCAGCTTAAAGACTTTGAGTGTAAAAAAGTGATGAGAAGAAACACTAACCATCATGACTGGGTCAGAGCACACTGTATGTATACATTGAAATTTCACACTGTGCCCCACTATTATGGTCGGCGAATGCCTCTTTTGTATACCACTCCTTCACTCCAGAAATACGACTTTAGAAAAGTCTTAGGGCAGAAATAAAGCAAGTCATGTGTGAAGGCTGAGAATAAGAATATTTTAGAAAGAGATTTTGACTTTTAGGTTACTTTGCTCACATGAGTTTGTTAAAGAAAGGGGCAAGGTATGGGAAAGGGGTGATTTAAAAGGGGATACTGGAGATTACAGGGCAAGTACTACACACAGACCGCACTGCTCGTGGCTGCTTTCCAGAGTGGTGGCCAGACTACAGAGAAGAGATGAGCAAGGTCAACGATCCATCTCAAGCAGAGAGTTTGCACCCAAGTAGACCCTTGTGTCCCATTAGTACCCAGGAACCTGTGGAGGCTTTTAACTTTGAAGTACCTGTCAGGCAGAGATAAGGACTATATCTGTGGTTGGATTGTTGGGTAGGATCTTGGAAGCCTGTTTTAACCCCAGTGTGTTTGTGTGTGTGTGTGTGTGTGTGTGTGTGTGTGTGCGCGCGCGTGTGTGTACCAATAGTGTCTTGAATTTAACTTTTTTCCCCCTGAAGCAAAACGATGTTGATTTAAAGTAAAGTAGAAGCAATTCATAGTTATTTGTGAGCTTGTTGAGTGAATAGGATTATTACTGGTTATATTAAATAACGTTTCCATGCTACATTTCACTCACCCTCTTGATTGCAAGTCCCACCCTGCTCAAATGGTAATCATATTTGCTTGTCTGTTTGATTGAAAGTTTATTTGAATGCTCTCTGGAGTTTATTTATCAAGGATATGGCCTTTTATGGCAGCATTTCAGCAGCTTAATAAAAGCTCATTTGGGAAAACTGATTTCCCTTTTGCAAGCAGATATCAGTTGCAGATAGGTTCTTAGTTAGGGGTGGAACTCAGTGTCTACTTCCACTTGTCAGTTCTAGAGCCCTGTCTGTCTTGAAGCTGTGCAGGTCTCTGGATATGCTGCTGGAGTCTCTATGAGCTCGTATGTGCAGCAGTCCTGTTGTGTCTGCAGGACACAACTTCCTTGGAGTCATTCATCAGCCTGACCCTTAAAATCTTGAAGCAGACTCTTCTGTCTAGATTCCTGAGCCTTGAGGGGAGGGGTTTGGTGAAGACATCTCATTTAGGACT
Organism: Bramus lutescens; assembly: GCA_001685075.1. NCBI lineage: Eukaryota > Metazoa > Chordata > Mammalia > Rodentia > Cricetidae > Bramus > Bramus lutescens. The sequence goes on from LOEQ01011053.1 coordinate 36,888, forward strand.
GAATGCCACCCTCTGCACACTGTCCAACTGTGGTTCTTTCTGTCTCTTTCCTCTTTTTCTTTTTTCATTCTTATTTTTTTCCAGACAGCATTTCTCTGTTTAGTTCTGACTATCCTGGAACTCTGCAGACCAAGCTGGTCTCAAACTCACAGATATCTTCCTGCACCTGCCTCCCAAGTGCTGAGATTAAAGGCATGTGTGGTTTTTACCGAGTAAATCAACCACACTTCAGGTTAGGCCCCATGCCCAGTTGTAGTTGGTCAACACAAAATTAACTTAGTGGTATTTTTCTGGGATTTTTGTTTCCTTTTCTTTAGTTTTTGCAGTTCTTGTTTCACCGGTCTTTTGCTTGTTTTGGCTTTTATTTCTGTGTTTTTCTTTTTAAAGAGAAAGAACATTGAGTTGGATGATTAGAGAGGTGGAGAGGATCTTGGGAGAGTTGGGGGAGGGGAAAACCATGATCAAAATATATTGTATGAAAACAGTTTTTCAATTAAAAACTTTAGTAAAAAAATAAGGCCCAAAAAAATGTCCTGATGCTTGACCAAGAGAGTATGAATGTGTGGGGGGGCTGGGAATTGGGGGACTGTCTTTGAATTTACCTACTAAAGTGAGACATCTGATAATATTTAAATAATGTTTATAGATTCATTAATAATATTTATGCTAATTTAATTTTTGTTTTACATAATTGAACATTGATGATATATTAATATTATTAGAAACTGAGTAAGTAGCACACAAGAATACTATGCTTTGCATTATATTTATAACTTATTATGAATCTAAAACTATTTTAAAACCTTTAGAAAAAGCATGTGTAATGATTAATTTTAATTGTCTTCTTGAAAGGCTGGAGAGATGAATCCACAGTTAAGAGCACTTGCTGCTCTTCCAGAGGACTGGGGTTTGATCCTAGTCACCTACATGGTGGCTCACAACCATTTGCAGCTCCAGTTTTAGGGGATTTGAATAAAATGTGTCTTCTTGGGTGTTTGGGTGAAATATTCTGTAGATAGCTGCTATGCCCATTTGATGTATGCTGTCAAGCAATTCTGAAGTTTCTGTTTATTTTTTTATAAAGATGACATTTCTATTGGAAAAAGTGGAGTATTGAAATAACCTACAATTACTGGATTGATGTTAATTTGTGTCTTTAAGTCCAGTAGGACATTTTGTATTAAATTAGCCACTCCAGGGTTTGTTGTATGTATATGCTTAGGATAGTAAAGTCTTCTTTGTTAACTGTTCCCTTAATCAGAAGGAAGTGTGCTGCCTTATCTATTCTAATTAGTTTTAGTTTGAAGTTTTTTTTTTCTTTTTGATCAGATTTTAATATAGCAATGCTTGCTTGTTGCCTGGTCCTATTTGTTTGGAGTACTTTTGTCATCTTTTTTTGTCCACTCTAAGGCAGTGCCCATTTTTATTTAAAGCTAAGATGTATTAATTTTTCTCTTCTTTTCTTTCTTTATTTTTTTGGCGATCAGTACTTTTTATTATTTTTTTAAAAAAGAAGACAAATTATATTTTTTCATTTTACATACCAATTCCAGTTCCTACTCCCTCCCCTCATCCCATTCCCTCTACCTACCCCCACCCTTCAGCATCCACTCCTTAGAGAAGGTAAGGCACATTGCTTTGGAAGGTCCAAGGCCCTTCCTACTATATCTAGGCTGAGCAAGGCATCCATCTTAAAAAAAAATAAGTTCCAAAAAAGCCAGTACAAGCAGTAGGGATAAATTCTGGTGACACTCCTGGTGGCCCCACAGTCTGCCCCAGCCATACAACTATCACCCACATTCAGGGGTCTAGTTTGGTCCTAAGCTATTTTTTCCCTGTTCAGCTTGAGTTGGTGAGCTCCCATTATCTCAGGTAAACTGTTTCAGTGGATGAACCCATCATGGTCTTGACCTCTTTGTTCATATTCTTACTCTTCCTACTCTTCAACTGGACTTTGGGAGTTCAGTCCAGTGCTTTGATGCAGTTCTCTGCCTCTGTTTCCAGATGTATTTTTTTTTTATAGACAATGGAAAACTAGGTGAATTTTGCTCTTGATTCATTCTGTCGTCCTGTGTCCTTTGACTGGAAAATCAAGGCCACTGATGTTTAAAGTTACTATTGAAATGTGTGTTTTAATTGTGGCCATTGTCTTGTTGATTTTTCTTTCTGTTTAGTGTTGTTTAGCAGTTTCCTCTGTGATTAAAACATTCTCTCTTGCTGGGGGGCTCCTTTAGTAAGAGGGAAGGCAAACAACTCAGGATAGCTTCAGGAAGTCCCTGAAGCTTACTGGATTCACTTTAGTACCAAGAGTAAACTGAAGACTGCTGAGAGTCACTCAACAGATAAGCCAAGTTGCAAAGAAGACTCTCAGAGGAGCTAAGCTGCAAAGACAACCCTAAAAGCAGACTAGCTTCCTGGAAGAGGCTTAGACCAACTGAGGCAGTCATCTGAAAAGATGCTCAGTTACCCTGCCTGCAGGCTGTCCTCTGTGCTCCAGGTTTTGAATTTTTATGAGCTGTCACCCATGCTGGGGTGGGCTTTGGTGATGCAGTAGTTGTGTCTTTGAGTTGTTTCTGCTCCTGTGAGTAACTCCTCACTCATATACCTGTAATGAGACTCATTGGTTCACTAAATTGGTCTTTTGTGGGCTCCCTGTCTGGGGTGAGTAGATTATTTGTGTGTTATGTCTCCCCAGGGAAAGTCTTTCCCTACAACATTTGTGTGTCAGTGGTGTTTAGCATTTTAGCAATTATGGTTTTGCATGTCTTTCTGTGGTCTCTCTGCTCTGCTCATTCCTCTCTGAATTGTGTATGATCTGGGAGAGTGGGCTGAGGAGTTCAGAAGGATGCATTTATTTTCTCTCTGTTTTTGACTCTGAATGTGACTGGTTGCTTCCAGTTCCTATTGCCTTGATTTTCCTACAGTGATGGAACCTGGATCAAAACAGCCCTCTTTCCTCCTAAACTACCAGCAGTCAGGGTCCTTGTCACAGCAACAAAAATGAAACTAGGACAGAAACTTGTGCCAACGGAGTGGAGTCATGGTTTTGTAAACCTTGAGTATTTTATGGCTAGAACCTACAATGTGGAAGAGTTTGGGACTCTGGCCTGAAGAAGCTGTTGAATGTTGCAGTCAGAACTTAATGGGCCATTCTCATGGGAGCTTGGAAGATAAGAATGGTGAGAAAGGCTGAGCGGTGGTGGCACATGCCTTTAATCCCAGCATCTAGGAGGCAGAGGCAGGAGGATCTTAGTGAGTTTGAGGCCAGGCTGGTCTACAAAGGGAGTTCTGGGACAGCCAAAGCTGCATGGTGAAACTATGCCTCGAAAAGGCAAATACATAAATAGATAGAAAGATAAATAAATAAATGAACTCATTGGTGGAGGCCTGGATCATGAGGTTCTGGAAGGCAACTGGAGAAATGGCTTTGGGCTATCCATGTAGCATTTTGGCCAAGAATGTGTCTTCTCCCATGCCCTGACATCCTGAGTGGAGCTGAAATGAGAGATGATGCATTGGTTTGAGAGAGGAAATTTAAAGGCAGGATATTATTTGGGCTGTTGCTAAGAAAGTAGCTGCAACGGATAAGGATATCAGCACCATTATGGAGAAGCCTCTTGCACTGCAGTGGAATTAGTACACAGAAGCTGATATGACTGTGGTCCAAGGAGACCTGGCTACATGTTCTGTTGCCCAAAGTATTTGGCAATATTGCATGCATTGTCCACCTGGTACTGGAAGATGCAAGGATTGAGTCATGACTCAGACTCGGTTGTTCTTCGTGACTCAGAGTCCTTGAGAAGAGACCGATGAGTTACAGTGTGAAGGTGGAACCTCAGTTGCAATGGGGACTCCAGGACATTGGTTACTCCAAGATTGTTTACTGTCTGCCAAGAAGTGAAGGTGTGAACTAGAGCTAGTCTAAGCCTAGAGGAAAGGCTGTGTGTGTTGAAGGTGTCAGGGCTGGAGGTTTGGGGTTATAGAATTTATAATGTTCAGATGATGAGCATAAAGTTGCAGAGTTTGGTTCTCTCTGCTAGATTTTGGTTTTCTTTTGGTGTGGCTGTTCATTATGATGTCCTGATTCTTTTCTTTTGGAATGAGGCTATTTCTTCTGTGCCATTATTTACTGGAAAGCGTTTTGACTTTGTAAGAGCTCACAGCTAAGAGACTTGTGCCTTTTAGAGTTAAAAATTTTGAAGTCTTTAGGGTCTTCTAAAGTTGGGTTGTATTTTATATTATGAGACAAAACTACAAGACTTGGGTCCAAGGACTGGAATGTTATGGTTTAAAGAGACATGGTTTTGTGTTCAGTTGTCATGGAGTGGATTTGTAATGGTGAGCTTTAGTTGTTAACTGGGTACAAGCTAAAATCACCAGGAGGAACGTGTCCATGAGGGATTGTCTGGATCATGTTGGCCTGTGGGCTTGTCTGTGGAGCGTATTGTCTTGCCTAATAGATGTGTAAGACTCAACTTGGGAATGGGTAGCTGCATTGCTGGGTTGAATCCTTCAAGTCCCCACTGCCTTGATTATCCCACAATGATGGACTGTCACCTGGAATCATAAGCTAATGTAAACCCTTCGTCCCCTAAAAAAGAAATGCTCTCTAGGGTAAAAGTCAGTATTATAGCTGAACTCCTTTAAATATTTTGATACCCTTTACATGTTAAAGTGCATTTTTAAGGATACACAAGTTTATGGCTTAATTTTTAAGAAATTATTCTTTAATTTGAAGAGAATTTAAAAAATAGAATGTTACTGGTGACTTTTATTAATTTTAAGAAGTTATTCTGTGCTTATTTTATGGTCAGTTTTAGAATTGGAGAAGAGTCTAACTGGCAATTCTTGTCTATCCCTCAGAAAAATGATTGTGAAGAGGTTTCTTTGCTAACATTCATTATTCTTCAAAGTGTTTACAGATTATGATAAGCCATTGACTCTGGTGTTATAAAGCCCCTGAGCAGAAATACTGCCAGTCCTATAGGGCTGTTGTAAATACTTCCCGCTTCCTCTTCCCGGAAGGAGGTGCTAACAGATCCTAGCTTACCAGAAGCCAAGGAACTGGAATGGACTCAGATAATGTTTTCCCAACTAGCTTTTAATGTGTGGGCTTTGGAATGGGATATTCAGATCACAGATCACAAGAGACAACCAACTTTCGGAGGGGAGAAATATTTCTATAATGACAAGGTTCTAGTATGCGCGCTTAAGTGCAGCCTCCAGGTATAGTACAATCTTGTTATCTGCCCAGATCTCATCTCACACTCAGTGCTGGGAACAGTAACTAAATAACCCCACTTTCCTTATCTTTCTATCAGAGAGAGAGAGAGAGAGAGAGAGAGAGAGA
>LOEQ01011054.1:935-21397 GCA_001685075.1 Bramus lutescens
CTTCCTTCCTTCCTTCCTTCCTTCCTTCCTTCCTTCCGTCCTTCCTTCCTTCTTTCCTCTTTCCTTTGGCCTATAATTCAATGATGTATAAAATATCTTGTGTCATTTCTGCCACATCTCCACACCCACATCTATCCTTCCAATGCCTGCTCTGAATCAAAGGGAAGGGATCTGGTTATGGTTAAGCTCTGATCTGCAGACTGATGCCATCTCTTCTAAGGACCCATCTGAGAAAGATAGCATGTGCATGAAAGAGCCTTAGATGGCAGAAGGAGCAGCAGAGATTTTGAGCACATAGATCTTGGAATTTTTCTCATCTGTTTGCATGTTTCTTCCCCTAGTAGTTTTGGTGGCACTCTTCCTTTCCCAGATGAACCAAATCTTCATCAGGAAATACTTGTAAAGGAAATGTTGAATACAAAAGATCATGTTACCCCTATGCATCTGTCTGATTATTGGCTTACCACAGCACTGCACAGAGAGGCTTAACTTATGTTTGTGACCATTTAAGTAAAAGACAAAATATCTCATCCCTGACTCACCAGCTGTCATTTAAGTTTATAACAAATTACTAGTATTAATCGTTTTTAAAAAGTTAGCATCTTATGCATTTGTTTAATTATATTAAAGTTTGAGGGTCAATAAGTAACATTCTTTAATTCCTAAAATTATTTTTGGCTTATAATTTATAAGGCTTAATGAAGACTATGACTTTCAATATACAATTATAATTTCATGATTTCTTGTGTACCTGTATTATATCTTGGTTTTTCCTACTAGAGAAAAGTTTAGGTAGCACGAAGAGCCAGGACTTCTGTCTCTTTCAAGAAAAAAAAACACAATGGAAAAGATGACTCCTCTTGTAAATTTGGGGCCAGGGATGCCAGACCATATCAGATATCAAGGTGTGATGAATCTGCTCTCTCAGGACTGAGGAGAGAGTTTGCATGAAGCCAGGAACAGAGGATTGAAGCTCCTCTTTCCATCCCTTTCTGCCCATTTTGCAGGAAAGTGGTACTCTTGGCATCTTGATGGAGTAGTGTCAGACTGAGAGGCTGAGCAAGGGGTGTTTGAATGACAGGGGGTCCTGACTTAGATGACTTCAGAAGCTTTTATCTCCCTCCCCTTCCTCCTCTTTATTTTCTTCTTTATTTCCTTCCTTTCAAAAATGTGAAAATGGATCATAATCATATTAGAATGAGTGAAAAGTTGAAAGAGTTGCCAAAGACCACGTGGGGTTTTCTCTCCTTATATATACCATCTTCCTTTAACCCCTTGCTATTACCTAACAATGTTTGTATCCCTCTGGAGGTGCTGGTGGCCCTGAGAGGCTTATTGATTGTTCAGTATGAGAACTTATGGAAGCTGGCCCTCTTCTAGCTTCTAACTTTGTAGGTGCCCCTCTCAAGCGGCTCTGAGGTTTTGAGCTTCCTTACTTCCACTCCTTCCCTCTCAAGAAACCGTGTCAGGGAGTTTTGGGGGTACTCCGCTGATGGTTTCATTACAGAATGTATACATGATGCTCTGGAGTTGCAAACAAATCTTTTATACGTACGGAGGAGTAGTTGAAAGAATAGGGTGCAACAGAGACAAACTGGAGAGTGGCCTGAAACAGAGAGGGGAACAAAAGAGGTGGAAAATCTGAGAAACGAGAAAACCAAGACTTCTGCATTCTCCAGCCACAGAGCCCCGCATCGCAGGTCCTCTGACAGTACCAGGAGACTCTGTGATGCCCTCACCTCTATTTCGCACCCAGATGTTCAAAAGCCTAAACCTTTACCTTGAATCCTTATCCTGTCTGTTCAAATTTCCTTGCTTTCCTTCCTTTTACTCTGGAACCTTAAGAAGCGTTGTGGTGCCTCTCTGCCATGCCTCTTACCTCCTCCTGCACCTTCCAAGTCCCAGTCATCACTCCCCAGGTCACTGCACTTAATCTCCAGAACCTCCACCCCTCATGCCTGGCTTTTCCTACCATCTGACTGGTGGCTCCATGTCTCACCCCATCTGGCTCTGGCAGGTAGTTCCTGCTTCCAGATTGCCTTTCACATAGCTTTAGAATGATGTGCTCCTACAGTTTAGGGCTCCCATTGCTGAGGTACACATGAGGTTGTGCAATTGGTAGGAAGTTCTCTTCTTCCACCATGTGGGTTTGGGAATCAAATTGGCTTGGTGGCAAATGGCGGTACTTGCTGAACCATCTTACTGGCCCCTGCCTAATAAATATTTATGCTTTTACCCATAAACTAGGGCTATTTTCATCCTTCTTCAAAGAAATTCCTCTTTGCAGTTAATACAGAAACTCATAGCTGGTCAAGATGTTGAGAACAAGCAACTGTTGAGTTCTAAGCATTTATTAAATGAATCACTTGTCCCACCCCTTTAAAAGCACAGGAAATGTAATAGAAAGGATGTTGGAAAACAATAAGAGCCAATAACACAGAGGGGAGTTGTGAAATGCTGTCTTACAGACTGTGATACTGATCACCTCACTTCAGCTATTGTTGCCTACACAGGGCCTGCCCATGACTGAGTCAGTAAACGCTTAGACAGAGATAGGAGAGAAATCATTGGTCCTTGCCCACAGGATTTTATAGCAGTCAAGGCTGCTAAACAAGAGTAAATAATTGTCTTCAATTGTGTAGCCACTGGAGGATAGCTTCACACTTAACACCCATACCAATGGCCCTACTTAAACTCCAAGTATTACAAAGCATAAGCTAAACTAAACAAGAAAACCCCCAACCCCCCCAACATCCCAAAAGGCATAAATAAAAATGAACTGGAGACTTGGGGGAACCAGGTGGTAATGACAGAAGTGAGAGGAAGCAAGGATGGAGGGATGGGTATGACAAGAATGTGTTGTATACATGTATGAAATTGTTAAAAAGAAATTAGAAAACGACCACCTCAATAGGTTCTGTGAAAACTCAGTGAAACAATTCATGGAGAAAAAGAGCCCAGTGGTTGGTGTTCAGAAAATTTGCCATGAACATGAGAAGATTTTATTTTTATGTGCTGTTCATTTCTAAGACCTTCACATCCACTTCTGCTCACTTCTGACCTCAAGCTTTTGTGAAAATGTGAAGGAAGCGGCTATCCACTTCTGTCTTTTGCAGGATATTGTTGAGTGTGCTTCTCTTAAAGGAATTTTTTATATTTTTAGTTGAAACAATAATTGTACATATTTATGGATACAGTGTGATATTTTGCTACATGTGAATATACTATATGCCTACCTATTCAAGATAATTAACATGCCCATACACTAAAATATTTTTTATTTCTTTATTATGGAATCATTCAAGGTCTTTCCTTTACCTATTTTGAAATATGTATTATTGTTAATAATTGTTGGCCTACTTCTCAGTATAAGACAGTTCTTCTCCACTGGCCTGGTACTAACCATGCTTCCTGAGCCCTCCTAGCGGCTTGCTTACATTTTTGTTTTTGTTTTGAAATAGAGTCCCACTATGTAATTCAAGATGACCCCAAGTTAACAATTCTCTCTCCTCAGTATCCTGCGTTTTGGGATTTCTGGCATATATCATTCTGCTGGGTTTTAGTTTTCTTAACCCCAACTTTATAAGGTAATTTAAAACAATCTTCCATCCATTTTTAATTCTGTTTTTTCTCCTTTCCAGAAATGAGACAGTTTCAGTTTTACCCAGGTTTTCTCCTATCCTCTGTACCCCAACCAATGACAGTATCATCAGCTGTTATTTCTCTATATATTTATTCTCCAATACATTTTCATACCTGGTTACCTTATTAAGCTTAAATTTACCACATTTACTTACATATTTGATTTTCCCTTTATAACATCCTATTGTGTGCTAAAGCCGTCTTTCCTACAAACACATTCTTCTTAAACAATGGTGTGCACTTGTCTTACACTAAGCATTCTAAGAACATTGCAATAAGTATATTTCTATGTGTATGAGCAAGGGGTGGAGCTAGGATTCAAACTAGGGCAGTCAATCTCTGTTTATTCATCCTAACAAGCATATTTCTTTTAAAATTATTTTTGAAATATTTATTTGGTTTTTAAGTGTGTGTGTGTGTTTCTGTGCACATAATCATGAATTCAGATGCCTGTGGAGGCCAAAAGAGGTCATCAGATATGCTGGAGCTAGAGTTGCAGGCAGTGGTGAATGGGTTCTGAGAACTGAACTTAGGTCCTCCTCAAGATTTGTATGCCCCTAGAGCGTTCATGGGATGCACCTGGCTTGCAATACTCTATTCATTTCTGCTGGCCTAATTCACTTCTGAATTTGTTCCTCTCTCCGGACTGTTGAAGTAACCTCCTCCTTGCCTTAAGGTCCTGTGCCCCGGGTCATGACGCTTTTCACACGTTTCTGTCTTTAAACACTGTCTTTAAACACTGTTGCACAAAGGACCCAGATACTGGGCAGACAAACAGCCTGGGCTCCTGCTGGACATTTTAAGGAACCAAATCCCTACTGCTCTCTGTTGACTTTATTCATGGTTGAGCCAGATGCTGCTGGAAAATTTACTTAGAAACAATTCCTGATTCCCAGTCAGGGATGACATCATGAGAGGACCTGGCCATCTCCCACAAGCTAATGTTCTTTCCAGTCTCTCCTTTGGACTCATTTAAACTAGATATCACATTTGGGAAGTACCTGGAATTCCTTCCCTCCACACCTTTAGGCTTCCACCTCGGTTTCTACCTCTTAAGTCCTGTCCCTCACTGTGGGAAAACAGCTCCTTCAGAGTTCTGCCTGCCCTTCCAAACTTATCTGCCTTCCCTTCAATGTTCAGAATGCGCCATACATCTTGGTATATATCTTCAGTTTTGAATTAGGGTTTTTGCAAATCTCTATTTAATTTTCTCTTGCCCTCAATCTATGTGTACTCTGTTTTTATCTATCCCATGTTCTTAGGCAAAAGTTTGTAAGTGGTCTTAGAAGTACTAGACACACTGAAAGTAAATATTTTTCAAATAGTGGGAAAATATTATTAATTCAGCAAAAGGTTGTTTATTATATGTTAGGCATATTTTTAGACCTTGAGAATAATTAAATTCCAGCTGCTTTGGAACTAATAGAGTGATGGATATGTGTAGGGAGACAAGATAGGGTCATGCTTCTTGGAAGCATATGTAGTTAGAGAAGAACTTATAAAGGACATCCAGATGAAGACATTTGTTTTAAATTCAAATGTTTTAAGTGATTTGGTCAAGGTCAATGAACTTCCACTCTCTGGGCATTCATTTCACGGCTCTTCTAGTTGACCCCTAAAACAAGAGTTTTGGAAGCTTCAAAAAAAAGGTATGAAGTAAAAATTATTCTTTGTGAAATGATCTGTGTGAGTCCATCTGTGTTCCTTATGACCATCGTTACAATGATTCAGTCATTCCATTTTCTTTCTTTCCATCTTCAAACTCCCAACAGTCACATGAACTCTGTATACAGATATGGATTGATTTACTCTTTTCTCTGGTTAATAAATTGCCAGTGACATCCTGACTTTGAAACCTCCTAAGGTTAGAGGTGAAAGACAGAATCTTCGCCTGTGTTTTCATCAGGTTCATTGTTGCCTGAGCTCTCTTGTGCAGTGACTAAGGTGTACTGAAGTGAATTGCATCAACTCAGCATGTTCAGGATGTAGCACCCAGCGCCAGTGCCAGTGAGCTTGTGATATGCTCAATATGACTCCGTTTTGAAGAAGCATACGTGTATTTAGTCATAGGTAGGCAGGATAAGTAGGGAGATGGTAGATACTTGTTGAAATGCCATATGGTATGCGTATGCCTTTTGGAGATCTGAACATGTAGAGATCAGGATAGATAGTAGAGTGGTAATTTTTAGAGAATTTTAGATAATAAAGATTTATTTTAAAGGTTGGAAGGAGGCAAAGAAAGAAATGACAGACTAGCACATGAAGCTTAATTAACTATGGAGAGCCCAGTAGTGGGCAATAGAGAGTTAGTCTTAGTAGTTGGGTGGAGATTCTGGCAGCGTTTCTACATCATAAGGATGACATTTGGGAAAGGTGGAACCAACTGCCTGGCCACAGCATGAGGAATTCTCTCACTTATTATAAATCAGTGGTTAGGTCCCAGTGAACATAGTTTTTTATAAGCTACTCGAGGCAGGCCCCATATTTTTGCACAGCCTCTAGTACAACACTTTACACATACTAGACACTCAATAAAGATTTGTGAAGTACATGAGCACACAGGGTTTCCATAAAGGCCTGATCCAAGGTTATTCAGCTGGTTCTGACTCCCTTTCTATCGCCACGCAGAACTTATAACTCCCACAGTGGTAATAATGAGAACCCTTCAGGCATGTGCAGTATTAATATTTTTGTATGTGGTGTCAACTTTCATGTCATAATATATACTATATGTTCAACCAGTTACGTTACTGTTGCTGTGGGAATCATGGCTTTTTTTATACCCCAAATAAGCACTAGCCCTTCTGGTCTATTCAGAGGTGACACTGAACCCACTGCCTTTACACGCTTAACTTTCTTCTCAGGTTTGGTCAATGCAACCAATTAGAAGTGTATGCGCTTATTATATGACAGTTCTGGACTTAATGGGTTTTTTTTTCTTAGTAATTCTGTGATAGCAGTATTTCTTTTTCTTTTTTTTACTTTTTTCCTTTCTTTTTAAATTTTTTTATTGAGCTCTACATTTTTTCTCTGCTCCCCTCCCTGCCTCTCCCCTCCCCTTCAACCCTATCCCAAGGTCCCCATACTCCTTATTTACTCAAGAGATCTTGTCTTTTTCTACTTCTCATGTAGATCAGATCCATGTATGTCTCTCTTAGAGTCCTCATTGTTGTCTAAGTACTCTGGGATTGTGATTAGTAGGCTGGTTTTCTTTGCTTTATGTTTAAAAACCACTTATGAATGAGTACATATGATAATTGTCTTTCTGGGTCTGGGTTATTTCACTCAGTATGATGTTTTCTAGCTTCATCCATTTGCCTGGAAAGTTCAAGATGTCATTTTTTTCTGCTGTGCAGTACTCCATTGTATAAATGTACCACATTTTCCTTATCCATTCTTCGGTCGAGGNCTTTATGTTTAAAAACCACTTATGAATGAGTACATATGATAATTGTCTTTCTGGGTCTGGGTTATTTCACTCAGTATGATGTTTTCTAGCTTCATCCATTTGCCTGGAAAGTTCAAGATGTCATTTTTTTCTGCTGTGCAGTACTCCATTGTATAAATGTACCACATTTTCCTTATCCATTCTTCGGTCGAGGGGCATTTAGGTTGTTTCCAGGTTCTGGCTATGACAAACAATGATAGCGGTGTTTCTAAACAACTGTTTGGAACCAGCTTTGCTTCTTTGGAGCGACTCTGCTATGCCAATTCTGGGAAGGTAAGTCCGTTTGAGTCAGTCTGGTCATGTTAGATGTAGGAACAACACCGCTGACCACATTTTCTCATCTCGTCCAGTGCAGCCAGGAAGACGTGTCATCTCTTCATTTCTCTAACTTCACTATAACTCTTAGTAAACTAGAACTTGCCCTTTACTCTTAATGGAAAGATTCTTTATTTTTATTTCTTTTATTTATTATGTATACAATATTCTGTCTGTGTGTATACCTGCAGGCCAGAAGAGGGTACCAGACCCCATTACAGATGGCTGTGAGCCACGATGTGGTTGTGGGAATTGAACTCAGGACCTTTGGAAGAGCAGGCAATGCTCTTAACCTCTGAGCCATCTCTCCAGCCCAATGGAAAGATTCTTTAACCAGAGTTCTGAAAAGGGAGGAAGGTATAAAGATGTTTAGTTCTTATAATTTAATTGGTGAATGAAAGTCAAGGAAAGCTCCTGGTAGCTGAATGAGGGGAGAGTTGGGGGCAATGAAGTGGAGCTAAGTGCCTCTCTTCCTCCTGTTCCAGCCAGCCCACTTTGAGGATGCCGGTTAAGCACACTGGTTAAAAAGCACACTGGCCTTAAGCCAGCAGGTATTTCTCTGCTTCTTGACGCTTTCTGATACAGTCTCTTGGGGAAATCCTTTAAGTGTCTATCCCTTTCTAGATTGAGAGCCCCTTGATGTTAAATGCTGACTTACTTATAAGGCTTTTACGTTATCTAGTGATCACCTGCACTGTCTGGTGAAGCAAGAACAACACTTTGTCCGTGTTGATTCTCCGTCAGTAACTAGTATTAAACTTTTCACATCCCCCACTGCGGTCTTCCTCCAGATGCTGTCTTTATCTCTTCCATATACCCCACCCTAACTGCCCTCCCAACCCCCCAGCTTCTTCTTAGCATTTTCTTATCATTTTCAGTCCTGGACTGAAGAACGAACATTTTTGACCTGTTTCTCTTTCTCCCTGTAATTTATAAATTGGTGCATTCAAACATGCTTACTGAAACAGATTAAAATATAAAAATTGTCTGAAGTTTTGATTGCAGAGTCTCCAGAAGGTATTGGGGTGAAGGATCTAGATCTTCCTGTTCCTGTTTCATGTTCCCTGTGCAGCGACTGATTTCTCCTCATGGACAATGCCGACTTTCCTTTTTCTCCTGTCTTCTAACGGAGCGGTCTTTGGCAAACTGAAATGCCCCTGTCCAGCACTCTTTGTTCGGTCTGTAGATGAATTCCTATGTGAACTGTCATCTTGCATTTATATTTTAAAGTGGATCTTTGTGATATTATGCTATATAAGCCTTAAAAGCTAATTTAACTAGATCAGTTTCAGCTTTGACATATGAAAAAAACATGTTTGAATAGACAGGTTTTTTTTTTTTCCACGTCTGACTCACATTACCTAGGTCCCTCCCTTTACCACTTCTCCTTTGGATCTGTATGTATACACAGGCTTAAATAGTCTTTATATGGATATCAAAGCAAAAGATCCCCCAACTGTGACAAATTATATAAAAGAATAATTGTCACCATAGGTAATTTAGATGTTTTCTCTGTTTGGAGTTAGAGTTGATAACATGGATATACTAATTATTGTTGTAGCTTTTATTGAATGGTGACCTACTGTTACCTAGCCAGTACACAGTGCACCAGGGATGGAATGATAGCCAAGGGAGCTTTTAATTCCTCACATATTTTACAGTATAAGTAAGGAAACCTGTTTGTATGCAAGTTACAAACAAAGAAAAATTCCAAATTGTGATTAATACAAAAAACAAATAAAAACTATTACTAAAATAGTGAATTCTCAGAACATGATCCAAGAATGAAGCTATGCAAGGAGAAATCTGAGAGCTTGTGAGATCATTCCAAGGAAACAAGACAAAGTCTTGTAACCTCTGTTCCACCAAAACATGAGTTCACTCTAATAATGTGCTTTTGTGCCCCTCTGAGGTATGGTACATGACAGTGGGTTTACTTCAGATTATAAATCGCTACTCACTTTTGCTATGCAAGAAGTTTCCAAGTATAGGTTGGCTTTGTGACTATATATAGCCTAAATGCATATGACCTTGCCTAACTTTCAGAGTATAAATCGTCTGATGCTCTGAATGAAGTTGGCTATTGCATGAGACTTTAGTCCACCTCATTTCTAGGTTTCACTCTCCCAGGTTCTTGCTGCCAACTAGAGCTGTAACAGTGAGCTGCAAATAAACTTACTACGTTGTTTGGATAGGGTTTAAATCTGCTCACCAAGTATTCAAGAGTTGAAAGCTTGGTCCTCAGTACTGTGATGTTAAGAAGTAGGAGAGCATTTAAGTTGTAGCTTACAGTAAAATGTTAGGTCGTTGGGTGTCTCTCAAAGGGATTAATGTAGTAATGTAGTAATTGTGAGGACATCGTTGGTTCTCTTGAGAGTTGGTTATAATACAATAATAGCAAGGCTGACTCCTTCCACCTTCCTATTTCTTATTTTCTTATATGATTTTGTTTCCTTGTATATATACATTCCATCAAAATGCCTCTCCTTTTGACCCCCTCTCACTATCTCTCTATGTTTATTTCCTGTCAACTGATTGCTTGCTCTGCTGCTTGACCTAAGTCTGATTTTTATTTAATTCTGTTTACATCATCCAAACTGAAAGCTCTTGGATTAAAGGTGTGTGCTAGGACTGAGTCACACCACAGTTACAAGCAGGTTTTTCTAGTAAATAAGGGAATCTCAGGGTTCACAGTATGATCAAATATTCTGCAACGCCAAAGGTCAAATGGATGAGGCTACCATAAATTTGTCTGCCTGTGCATAAAACTATGAACTAAATAAAACTATTTTATTTACATATAATCCAGCCTCAGGTATAGCAAAAGAATACCAATTAACAATGAAGCTGTTAATTCACAATTCAAGAGCACAGTGAAGTAACCACCAAAATGGAAAGCAGAGAGAAACTAATGGCGTTGAGAGGGGGTGGGGATAATCTTGAAGTTTTAAAGAGAAAAGTTACCTGTGGAGGCAGAAAGCCTGTGAACTAAATAGCCAGGAAATTTAGACTAGAGGCAGAGATGAGAGGAACCAGGATCCTAGTGCAGACTTTGGAATGTATAACAGTTGTTTTTGAGAAAAGACCAAGAAGCCTGGAGGCCAGCAGGACTTCAATATGCTGCAAGGCCTATGTCAATGAAGAATCACATATGTTCTTTCAGCCAGAGAGAAGGGAAGGGACTTCCTTTTGGAAGGAAGGGAAGGAACCATTTTGAACATTCCTGAGGAATGTTGGATTTTATCTAACCACCAAAAATGCTCCTATAGTCCAGCTTGAGCTGAGCCTAGATTTAATTTTGGACCAAGTCAGTGAGTGGGGCTTGCCCCTTTAGGGGGCAATGGGGTAGGTACCCTTTGGACCTGACTGTGGCAATGATGATAGCAATGGTAGTGACCATGATGATGAACTGATAGAAATGATGAGATGATTAAGATGGTGATAGTGGTGATGAGGTAATGATAGTGGTGGTAGTCATAATGGTGGTAATGATGGTGATGGTACTAATGTTGAAGATCGTGGTGATGGTTTTAAGGATGGTCATGCTGCCACTGATGGTGCTGGTGCTGATGTTGTGATGATGATGGTCATGATGATGATATTGATGGTAGTAATGGTAGTGATGATGGTGATAAGAAAGACAAGAATCTTTATGATAGCGGTAATGATAGAGATGATGATGATAGATATTTGATGATAGTGATTATAAGCCACAATAAAAGTTAAAATTTAATTTGTGGTAAAACAACAGGGTTATGTTGTTTCTTGACATTTTATTATAGGAGTTGTAGGAATAATAGCAAATAGCAAATGGAATGGCATTAAGTTGAATGATCTTATTTTGTCTTTTAATAATTTAGTACTGATAAAAAGTTACAATGAACAATCAGTGAAGGAACAAAGGGATTACTATTATTTTGCTTTCTAGGTAAAATCTAGAATTTTAATATTAATTCTTATGCTATTTTTTATTTAATAATCTTTATTCCCTTTCCCATAAAAACCCACCCATAGCGTCTTACTAATTTTATGACCCCCTATAGGTATTACAAAAGAGACACATATATCTGAAGGGTCAAAGCTAACATCCAAAAATGATGGGAAAAAAACCTGCAATGTAATATCTGTCTTTCTGGGTCTCAGTTACCTCGATCAGAATGATTCTTCCCCTGCTCTATCAATTTACCTGAAAATATCATTATTTTTCTTTTTTAAAAGAACAATATTCCACTATGCAAATGTATCACATTTTCATCATTCATTCATCTTTCGGCCTAATGGACATCTAGACTGTTTCCATCTCCTGGCTCTTTTGAGTGGAGCTGCAATGAACAGGACAAGCAAGTATCTCTGTAAGAAGATATGGAATCTTTTTTGTTTGTGTCCAAGAGTGGAATAGCTGGATCACACATGGGAGGTCTTTGGGTTTTTTGAGGCACTTCTGCATCGTTTCTGTAGTATGCCAGTGTGCACTCTGGCCAACAGTGACAGTGACAGTGTTTCTCCACATCCACACCAGCATTTGCTGTCATTTTAAAACTTAACCTCTGACTGTGATAAGAAGAAATCTCCAAGTATTTTTAGTTTCCATTTCTCTGATGGCTGAAAATGTTGAATACTTTTTTTTTTTAAAAAAAGTATTTCTTAGCCATTTGTGTTTTATCTTCTGAGGAGTCTTTGTTAGTTATGTGTTCCATTTTTTTAATGAGTTGCTTGTTTTAAACATCTTTATCTTGGAGATTATACCAATCCAGGGGACTTTTTCAACATAATAAAGGCAATTAACATCATTCTAAACAGAGAAAATTTCAGAGAATCATGACTAAAATCGAGAACAAGGCAAAGATGTCCATTCTCCCCCCTCCTGTCGATCATAGTACTCGAAGTCTTAGGTAGATCAATAAAACAAGTAAAGAAGATAAAGTTGATATACACAGGAAAGGAAGAAGCTAAAGTATCCTTATTTGCAGATTATAAGATTCTGTACATAAACGACCTTAAAAAGTCCACCAGAAAATTGCAACTGATAACTACATTCAGCAAGTAGAAGAGATACATACAAAAATTAGTAGTCTTCTTTCTTATATACAAAGGGCAGACAACAAAATTAGAGAAACAATAGCATTCACAATAGTCTCAAAATAAATACATCTTGAAATAAATCTAACCAAGCAAGCTGAAAACTTGCACAACATGAAGACACTGAAGAGAAAACTTGAAAAGACAATAGAAGATGGAGAGGCTGCCACACTCATGGATTGACAGGGTTACCATTGTGAAAATAGCCATCTTCCCAAAGGCAATCTACCAAGTGCAGTGACATCACCATCAAAATTTCAACGTAATGCTTCACAGAAATAGAAGAAACTAATCCTAAGTTTTAAATCAAAACATCAAAGACTCAGGATAGCCAGAGCAATACTGGACAACAAAAAAAGTGCTGTAAGAACTGATGAAAACAGACGCAGAGACCCACAGCCAAACATTCGGTCGAGCTTGGGAATCCTGATGAAGAGAGAGGGGGTAGGATTGTAGATGCCAGAGAGGTCAAGGACATCACAAGAAAACCCACAGAATCATCTAACCTGGGCTCTTAGAGGCTCACAGAGACTGAACTGACAAGCAGGGAGCCCACATCAAACTTATCTAGGCCTTCCTCATGTTTGTTACAGTTGCGTAGCTTCTTTTTCTTGTGGGACTCCTGACAGTGGAAGCAGGGGCCATCTTTTACTCTTTTGTTGGCTTTTGGTACCCTACTTCCCATATTGGGTTATTTCGACCATCCCTAATACAAACAGAGGTGCTTAATCTTCCTGCAACTTGATATGCCATGTTTTGTTGATATCCATGGGAGGCCTGCTCTTTTTTTGAACAGAAATGGAGGAGGATTGGATGTGGGGATCAGAGGGGAGGTTTGTGGGGTTGGAGGAGAGGAGGGAAGGGAAGTGGCAGTCAGGATGTAAAATAAATGAATACATTAAAACAAAAGAAAAAGAAAAAATGAACAAACTAAAATAAAAACAATAACAAAAATTGTTGGAAGGATCAGCATCCCAGACTTTGAGTCACACTACAGAATATAGTAATATATAGTAATAAAGTCAGCATGGTACTGGCATAAAAACAGAAAAGTTATTCATTGCAATAGAACTGCACACATGAGCCAACACTCCTCTAGCCACTGAATTTTGACAAAGTATTTAATAATATACATTGAGGTTGTGCTGATTCTGCTGAAAAGTCCCTATGAGCAAGGCCCATCCTCCCCAACTGAAGGAATTTATGGACAAGAAGTTATCATTGTAGTCAGATGGTGGCAGACATGTACAAGGACTACTACCGGGCTTGAATTCCTTTATGCATCTTGGGATTGATGAGTGTGTGGAGATTTCAATTCATGGGCAACAGAATAACTTCAGAATGGTGGTCGCATGAGGAAACAGCATCAGCTTGTCATTAGCCTTGGGAAGAGTCTGAACAAAGGCTTTTCAGCAGAGAAATCCACATCACATCCCTCCCCAAAGGGCCTGTTTGACTCTGGTGTGGAATTGGATCATGTACATTTTCACATGAAACTTTTTGCTAAATAAACCTGTGATACTCAGGGGAAAAAAGTATGCACCGAGAAAAGATAAGATTTTCAATAAATGGCAACGGTCAAACTAGGGAGCTACATGTAGAGGAACTAACCTAGATCCTTATCTCTCACCCACCGCAAAACTTTAAACTGATAAAAGACCATGAGACCTGATACCTTGAATCTGATAAGGAGAAAGCAGGAGTCCACTTGAACTTATTGGTGCAGGAAAGGGCTTTCTGAACAAGGCTCTGGTAGCACTGGCTTTAAGGCCAGCAGTTAATGAATGGGACCTCAGGATACTCTAAAGCTCTCTCCAGCAAAGTACAGGACTATTTGAGTGAAGATGCAACCTAAGAAAAAGGGGGGAAAGCTTTACCAGCTATCTAACTTGCAGAGGGTTAATATCTAGATTATACAAATATATATGTATCTTTGTTGGCTGCTTTGGTAAATTATTGAGCTGATCTTTCATTGAAGTATTGCAAGTTATTTTTCTCATCAGGCAAGTGTTTTGAGCATTTTCTGATGTGCACACCCCCCCACCACCATATGATTCCTTCTCCTCCTGCCAAAAGGTCCTCAGCATATACTTAGGAAGTTCTCATTATGGATGAGACATGGATCAGACACTGAGAAAAGCATGGTAGAGAAGTCAATGAACTGATGGGAATTCTGCCGTATGAAATCCATGTGAGGGCACTCTTGGACACCAGCACAGCTTTGTTAGCTCTGTTTCTGAACTTGGAAGACAACATGAATCTCAATCATTTACTAACTGGAAAAGGCAGGTTATACCCCACTATGCACTTCATGGTTCGGTTTTATAAATAGTAAAATATAAGTAGCATATCTATATTTTTATGTGTGTACACAAAAGGCCACCAAGAACACATGACAATATTAGTTTCAGACCTGTGTGGGATTTTTGAGAAAATTTTCTTTTTAAAAATATAAAATTTCTGTAATAAAAATAGTTCTTCTACAAATTCCACAAAAATATTCATTTCAGCTTTTGATCTAGTAATTCTGCTTCTAGAAAAATAGTCAGAGCTGGAAAAAGACTTTTCATTTGATGTTCACACACACAAAAAAAACAGACATCTGATATCTTCATCAGGGGACTAATGAAATATATAAAGTCAATCTGTAGTTTAAAACGCATTAAAATAGTTTCTGAAGAAACTGAATGAGCTGAGTATATTTTGGTGATCTAATGTTAGCCCAAACAAGAAACTTGCTTTATCTAGTAAGGTACTAGTAATGCAAATAATATATGTATATGGGGCTAGAGAGATGGTTCACCTGTTAAAAGCACTTGTTTTTGCTAAGTCCAAGTTTGATTCCAAAATCCCACATGGCAACTCACAATATCTTGAACTACAGCTCCATGAGATTTGGCACCCTCTTCTGGCCTCCACAGGCACGAGGAACAAAAGAAGTACATACAAGCATACAACACACACACACACCTATACAAACACACACACCTATATACACACAAACCTATACACACATTAAAAATAATAAATACAACTTTAAAAAGTGTGTGTGTGTGTGTGTGTGTGTGTGTAGAAATAAATAGTTAACCTTGGTGGTGGTGGCAATTTCCAGATTTGAGGGATTGTAGATAACAGTCCATTTAATACCTACAAGGACTAACTTATGCTCTCTTCTTTGCTCATCCAAGGACTTATACAAACAGATTTAAAAATAACCTTGAGGGGTGGAGAGATGGCTCAGTGGTTGGGAGCATTGCCTATTCTTCCAAGGGTCCTGAGTTCAATTCCCAGCAACCACATGGTGGCTCACAACCATCTGTGATGGGATCTGGTGCCCTCTTCTGGCCTGCAGGCATGCATGTAGACAGAATATTGTATACAAAATAAATAAATATTTAAAAAAAAACCTTGAATTTCTTGGATGCCTCTTATATATTGTGATTGTATATTGTACAGTCTTTAGAGAAATCCAGAGAAGTCTCGGGCTTTATGTTCCACTGTTAGATTGTGTAGCTATTTTAGTTTGGACCTGACACCGATCGTTGATTATGAGACACATCTCCAGTATGCTCAGTTAGCCGGAACAGTTCACACTAATAGGAATAAAAAGTTCCTTCAAGAGTGTGTACTGGTCACTTGGAATAAGAATGACGTCTCCTGACCCACTTCTCCAGCCGAGATCCAGGATGCTCAGGGGATAAACTGGGGCTCTACCTGAAGGAGAACTGAGCTGTGTAGTACGGGGCCAGCAAGATCCCATTAGACACATGATGGGCCTTCAGGGTGCATTTCCTCCTCTCCATGGTACTTTGTGCAGATTACTTACAGAAATGCTACTTGTCTGGGTCCAAAAGTAGAAGAGGAATCGTCCTCACTGTAATGAAAACCTACTAAAGAAGGTGTTAACCAATTACTGCACACCTGCTTTGCTGGCGACGCATGGCAGCCTTCCTGCTGGTCACCATGCCACCTCACCTTGCCACAGGGCTTGCCCTTTTCTGAGACCACAACATGCAGCCACCGGACAGCCAGGCTCTGCACGGGCACTGCCTCACACCACTCATCTATCTGGTCCTCCTCTCTTTTCAGTCTCTGTCCCGATGGTTTTCCATCTACGTCTGAGGCAGATGAGATTCGAGGTCAGGGAAAGAGCAGAGCCTGTAGGGTAATTCCACAGCTCACCTCATCTTCATAATCTTCCGTCAGCTTCCTGTGCTGCTCACCCTGGTATTGATCCTGTCACAGGCGACAGCCTCCAGAGGCAGGGGGCTGAAAACCTTTCCATGCAGCCCTCGCGCCAGCCGCCAGCGCCTGTTCTGCCTCCGAGAAGAAAAGCCTGCTGTGAAAACAATCAGCGCATTTGCTTCAGATCTAAGTGATTCCAACTAGGTCGATGCTTCACGCTGATGTGTTGAAAACATTTAAAAAAAATTTCTCAGCGTTTGATTTCCGCAGGAACATTGTGGCGTGTGTCTCGGCGTCTGTGGTTGTTATTTTTCACTATCGCAGCTGTCTGTGGCTGACAACTGCTTCCTGCTATAGCACACAAAAGCAGTAGGCAAACAGGCTTTTGTCTGACTGGACATTTGTGTGAAAGGCTTTTGGGTAAAGGGAGTAGTGAAGAGTAGGCACGGGTTGCTGAATGGCACGTGCTATCTTGACCCGCCCTGGTGAAGGCTTTCTTTAAAAAACAAAAACAACAAC
Organism: Bramus lutescens; assembly: GCA_001685075.1. NCBI lineage: Eukaryota > Metazoa > Chordata > Mammalia > Rodentia > Cricetidae > Bramus > Bramus lutescens. Next base: position 18,124 of record LOEQ01011054.1, read on the forward strand.
AACAACAACAACAACAACAACAAAAAAACAAAAAAAAAACCAAAAAAAAAACCAAAAAATTATTTTAGTCCTGAAGTGAATAGGATATGATGTTGTCAGGGGAGAAACACAGGAACACGGAATTCTCTTTGGTCTGATTTTGAGTTTTAAGATCTTCTTTGGACTTTCTTAAGAAAAAAAAATTCATAATGACGCTTTACCTTTTATAGGGCCTGTTAGACCTCTACAAGCTTATGTTCAGAAACAGGCAGATCTCCTCACTAGACCGCAACACTCAGAAGCAGTCATTACTGTGGCCACCCAGTTCATGGACATTTAATTTCTGGTGGAGACTCAAGATAGTATTTCACTGAAGAATCTCAGACATTGAGTTTTTCCGCCTGCATGGCTAAGGAAGGGGGATCCTGGCCAGGACTGACTTGGCATCTTGTAGTGTTTGATACTGCCCTACGAGTGCTGAGATAAAGTTCAGGTCAAGGACGTGGACGTTAAGGGCATTATACATTATACAGCGGTGATGCACCATCATTTGGAGATGAATTTAGAGGACTCTCCTTAAGGTTTTTTATACTTTCATAAATAAATAAATAAATAAATAAATAAATAAATAAATAAATAAATAAGCCATTTGCCATCTGATCCCGTGGAATTTGGTTGCTGGTCAGAGGCAGAGCATTTCTCTTCAGCTACGCTTTCTTTACAATGCCATCGTTCAAATAAACTGTTGAATCAGGCACTGTGGCTTCTACCTATAATCTCAGAACTTGAAGGCTGAGTCATGAGGATGGCCCTGAGTTGCCAGCCAAACCTCAGACAAACGACCCCGAACAAAACATTAGACTTTCCTGTTCTACTTTAACCCTGGGGTTGTGTTACCCCATTTGATGACCTGATGCTGAGAGAAAGAAGTGGGGAATGACCTTTCTCAGGTGTTTTTGTTGGAATTTCAGAATGCCTGCGAAGAGGACATTTCCACAAATACCAGATCTGTGGGCTTGCTGCAGGATCAAGCTTCTCTTGGTGGGGGGAGGGGGGAAGAAGGGGAAAGGGGTAGCGTGTGGGGGTGTGCTCTGATCCTCTTTAGAGTCATTTGAGTCTAGCAGTTTCTGCACTTAAGGGTTTTCTTCTGTGTAGCTCTGTCTCTGTGATGTCACCTAATCTACACACATCTCTTTCATTGCTGTATACCTATTTGACAATTAGATCTTACCTTTAAATACAAATTGCATATGCATGGTATTTGATGGGATTTTTGCTGTGCTTATGCCTCATCTAAACATAAGAGAAAGCATACCTTTGTGGGAAAGGAGACTAGATCCTTGAGGGTTTCTTCGCGCTTGCATTTACATGTTTGTATTTAGAAATTCCAAAGTTTTCCAGGAAGGTTGCATTTTGAATATTTGTGACTTCTTTAGGACAGAAGAAAAAAGGTGAGAGAAGTTGGAACTTAATGATGGTGTCCCATGTTGGAGGCACAGAACCTGTGAAGGGGACCAAAGTCATTGCAGATGGATCTAGGAAAACATGTTATCTCTCTGATCCTTTTTATATTAGATTTATTCTTTTTGAAATGGGCCCACATTTCAAAGCATCTTGGGTTTTAGAACCTAGTGCCAATATAATCAACCATTTTGCAAAAATAATGGGGCTTTTCAGTGTCAGACAGGCAGCACTTATTTACGATTTATTTATGCAAATATTTAGGATTCCTTTCATCCAATAACAACATTTGTCTAAACTACTAAGTGTTTAGGGTTACTGTAAGTCGACAAATACAGGAAGCAATCCTAAACAGTCATCTTCCCAACACCTGTTCATTCATTGTGAAAAAGACCTTGAGTGCAGCAGGCCAGTGTTTGTGCTGCAAGCACACTATCAAGAGTTCTGTTGGTAGAGAATTTCACCACTGAATTATGGAGTCAGCTTCTCGGGTTACTTGATTTCTGAATCCTTCTCCCCAACCCCCAGCAGTCTGAATGAGTTGCAAAAGTAAAGTTATACGCTTAATAATAAGGGCTGAAGCATGAGGAAAATACAGATTTTTTTCCAGAAAATCAAATATGGATGTGGTGACAATGTCTTTTCCAGCCGGGAGAAGAGACTTCTTGCTATGAGAATGTTAGCCATGCATCTCCTGGGAGTGACTTGAAGCAGTTACTTAAAAGCCAACCCAGTGCTGCTAGTGGTCAGCCTTGCTTCCCATGAACATTTCCCCCTGGTGGCTGCTTCAGAAGGGCCTGTGGAAGAGGCTGGTGTGGATCTCTCTTCCCACTAGCTGAGATGCTGTGTTCTCAAGTGAAGAGGTGTCACAGGTATATAAAAAAGGTGAACGCACAGAAAAATAAGATGCAATTAATTTTGCAGTAACCTTGCAATTTCAGATGTGATGCTGAACACCTGTCATTTCTCTCCTGGTTTTCCGTGTTTGCGGGAAAAATAAGTTCTGGCACCCTGAAGTAGAGCAGGGTGACCATAGGTAACTATGACATACCGAATCTTTAGCAACTTCTAATGTTAAGTTTTTCCACGGGTTTGGACATTAGAAAGCCTTATTCCAGGGGAACATATCTCAAGGAGTCAGATAAAGCTGTACTGAACTTCTCTTATTTGGTCAGTTAGTCTGTAAGCTTTGGTCATTCTCTTCTGTAGCTGCTGGTCAGACCTAGAGTCTCTCTAGGCCTTGTCTGCTTCTGGGCAGTAGAAATATAATGCTGGTTCAGTGAGCATGGGAGAAGGCCGAACTGGTTCCATGGAGTGGTTGCTTCCTTCTCTCAAATGCTGGTGACCCTTGGTTTTTATTTAGTTGTCTCCAAAGGCCTTGTGATTGAAAAAAAGAAGAAAAAGAAAGAAAAAGAATGACATGTGAGAGAAATTCTCTGTTTCTTCTTTGTGGTCTCTGTTCACATGGCCACTGAGAATACTTAGCATTTTATTTGATGGGTTAAAGAAAGCATTAAATTATCAAAAATCATGTCAAAACATTCTGATTTGTTAATGGGAAGAATTTATTCACTTATTTATTAAAAAAGAAAACAATCTTTTTTTCATTATACATATCAATCCAAGTTCCTACTCCCTCTCCTTCTCTCATTCCCTCCACATATCCCCCACCCCACCCCCATCCACTCCTCAGAAGTGTTAGGCACATTGCTCTGGGGAGGGTCCAAGGCCCTCCCTGCTATATTTAGGCTGTGCAAGGTATCCATCCAAAGGGAACAGGTTCCCAAAAAGCCAGTACATGCAGTAGGGATAAATCCTGGTGCCACTGCCAGTG